>OMNM01034880.1:0-10266 GCA_900302745.1 Parablennius parvicornis | reverse complement strand
AGTCCACGCATGGACTGCGTCATCTCACCTGTCTGCACGTGTTCACAGCTCAACACGTGCAAACAGGTGAGATGACCCAGTTACTTTAACTCACCCAGTTACTTTAACTCACCCAGTTACTTTCACTCTCCCAGTTACTTTAGCTCACCCAGTAACTTTAACTCACCCAGTTACTTTAGCTCACCCAGTTACTTTAGCTCACCCAGTTACTTTAACTCACCCAGTTACTGTAACTCACTCAGTTACTGTAACTATCTCAGTTACTGTAACTCAGCCAGTTACTGTAACTCACTCAGTTACTGTAACTCACCCAGTTACTTTAATTCAGCCAGTTACTGTAACTCACTCAGTTACTGTAACTCACCCAGTTACTGTAACTCACCAAGCAAATGTAACTCACCCAGTTACTTCAATTCACCCAGTAACTGTAACTCACCCAGTCACTGTAACTCACCCACTTCCTGAGACTCACCCTCTTCAGCTGAGTGCACGGCGGCGATCTGGCTGAACGGACCTTCTCCTTTGCGGTTGTAAGCTTTGATCTTCACTTCGAAGGGGCTGTATGGCGTCAGGCTGTCGTTGTAGTAAACGTAGCGTGACGACTCCACAAGGGGGATTCGAACCTCGGTCCAGGCTGACGTGTCCTTCTTCCTGAATGCCAGGGTGTATCCAAAGCCGTCGCCGTTCTGATACTCTCTGGCCATCGGCTGGAGGATGAAAGGACATGATTACGTCACTGTTGAGCCTCTTAAAAAGGAACTAAAAACTTTATCTCGCAGCTCTCGTTGATTTTTAATGCTATTTTTAATTGTTTTATATTGTTGATTTTAGCACTTTAAGTTTTATTAATGTAAAGTGCTTTACAAATCTAATTATTATTATTATTATTATTATTACTTAAGTAACGGTGGTGCAGTGCTCTCACCTCACAGTGAGAATGTCCTGGTTTAAATACTTTCTATGAACAAGGAAGTACATGCATGGAGAGGGAATGTTCTCTCACCGTCCAGGTAACGATGAGTTCGTGTCGGTCTCCTCCTCCTCCTCCGAGTCCGCTGGGCGCCACGGTCGGAGCTATGAATACGAAGAGGAAGACAGACATAGAAATAACTATCGGGGAGTCTAATGCTGTAAAATCACAGCTTCTGCTTTGGGAATGATTAAAAAATAACAGACGTATAAAATACAGATGTATTATTTCTCTCTAAAATCATCTCATGTGTCACATGTGGCTGGTCTTACGGTGACCTGTGACCTTCAGCTTTGTGGCGTTTCAAATGAGGGCTTTATTCTGAAAAGACTTCATTTAATAGTTCCATGAAACACATAATTCCTGCTGAGCAAATGGTATGAATACAAATTAATTATATCATATAATATATGTTGTGTATTGAAAGTCACACACACACACACACACGCGCACACACACACACACGTGAAACACGCCCTGTGGCTCCTCACCTGCTTGCTGTGTGCGGACGATGTGGGAGGGCATGCTGGGCTCCCCGCTGCCCAGGATGTTACTGGCAATGACCTGGAACTCATAATCCATCCACGGCATCAGACCCACCACCCGAGCCGACTCGGCATTCCCTTCAATGTTTACCGGATCTGACGTGACAGGAAGAGAGTTTATTGATAGAACCAGCGTCATTATCAACCTCCAGGTACTTCAGCAACATATAACTTGCAAATAATCTCGTTTAAATTTATAACGGACACTCGGTAGAGAGCAGACCTTCGCCAACCGAGTCAACATCGCTAGCATGTTACCTCAAATTGATGCTAACTGTCAGGGAGCTACATCACCATGTGAAACTCTGAGCAGTGAGCCGAAACCATGGCAACAGACGCTGATCTCCTTTGATGTCCTCCAGGAGGTGCCTTTCTCATCCACTTTGTATGGGACATTTATTTCTGCTATTATTTGGGATTTATTCAGAAACAGTTCGCCGTTAACGTCCCAAAATCGAAACGATTGGTCCTTGGATGATGAAATATCACCCCTGGAGATTTTGTGTAATTCTGATTAATAATTTTTTTTACAAAAAGTTGGTAATACACGGAGACAAAAAATATAAACTTTCCCCAAAGTTCGTTGGCTAAGGTAACAAACTGCTAACTTAAATCCATTTCTTCCTATTACTTCCAATTTATTGCTGGTGGTTTGATCACAGTGACAGAAGACACACAATCATAAAATTTGCTGTCAGAAGATTTTAGAAAATGAGAAATCTGATAAAGTTACAATAAATCCTATCTGCTGTGAACACAACCTCAGTGCATGTGACAGTACACCTGCTTTTGATCAAACCGGGTGATATTTCAGGACAGTAGAACTCAAAGCTACACGGGAAGTGTCAGCAAGGTATTGCATAGTGCATATTTATCAAATAATCAGAAATTCTCTGAAAAAAGTGGTAATTTGTAATAAAAATTTAAGCCATAAACTGTGGTATTAAAACACATTTAACAGAAGATTCATAGATAATATGCAGTCAAAAGTGACAAAAGCTAAAAAGTGTCCAGTGAAGAGTTAAAAGAACCTAATTCTGACATTTCATGCATTTACATGCAGAACAAAATGAAGATACGAAATCTGAAAACTTGATATATATTTAAATGGAGGCAGCAGGTCTGTGGGATGTTACATTCGGGTTTCAAGTGAAATATCCCGATAATGAAGAAAACAGCAGTTCTGTTTCAGACTCGAATCCCTGCAAATCATATTTTTAGATATGATAAGATTAATTGGCTTGTTTTCAAATTTATTTACTTATTTTCAGGCCTCGATTTAAAAATCTTTTTTCAAGATTACCTATCTGCATAGACAGATAATATATTTGGATTTAAGTAATTTTCTACTCAAATTTAGCATTTATGTCTCATATTTGGGCTACAATTTTGAAAGTGCAGAGTCAGCACCCCATGATTCAGATGGTTCTGGGGTTGTTGCCGCTGTGTGTCGTTCCAAGAGGTCGGCCCCGATGTGTTTCTCCTGTATCTTCCTCTCTTGTTGATGAAACTCTGACATGTGGGTCTGTTTCCTGCCTCACAATTACCACACCTTTCACTGACTGGTAAGTTCCTACTTTTCTCTTCTACTGCCTCATTTTGTACTTTTTAATAACATTTTTGAAATAAGAACCGTATCTTTTTCAACTCAGTTTGAGTTCTGCACATGAGTCTTCACGTTCTCGTACTCTTTCTTTTAACATAATCTAAGATAGCGTTATAATCAAATATATATTTGAGTACCTGTCCTCATCTTCTTCCACTCTGACGACAGGGTGGATCGACCCATGATGACGTATTTTCCGATGGGACTGTGGTTATCGTAGCCGCAGCTCCACCGGAGCTCCACTGAAGTTTCCGCCACGTTCTTCACCAGCAGACCTCCAGGAGGTCCTGGCGGGCCTGGATAACAGAAAGAAGGCCATGTAAAGTACAACCCACCTGAAATCATGAACACATTTTGAAACTAATAAAGCACTCAAAAAATCATAAATGGGGTTTCCAATGTTAATTTCCGGAATATTTCCTGACTTTATTCTGGCTCCAATCCGGATGAGATTTTGCACCCTACTAGATATGAATATCCTACAGATCACTGAATTATTACAAGTCAATCAGATATGATCACCAAGAGATATGATTTTTTTTTAAAACAGTTCAATGGTAAGTAAAGGGGAAAAACAGGATCTTTGATATTTTTATTTTTTTGTAACTAGATGGTTTTCCGGATCACTCTCAAAAGCTAATGGAATCTAGGTTTGGTCAAGACACATCTTCTGAATGTCTTTTAGGAAGATCCCATCAGGAGTTTTTGCATAATTGTGTTAACAGACAGACAGACAGACAGACAGACAAACAGACAGACAGACAGACAGACAGACAGACCGACAAACAATCCCTCGCTAAAACATTACCTCCTTGGCGGAGGAAACAACATATCTCAAAGACAGAGGAGAGCACAATATGGAAGTAAAAGGCATAGAGGGACATTTCACTGCAGGACTGGGTTGGTATAAGATATATACTCTAAATTACAGAAGAAAATTATTTAAAGCCATTTAATTTATCTGTCCACGCAGCAAGTAAATTTCACTTGAAGATAAATCTTGATATAAGCCAGATTTAAGATTACACAGTAAAGGAGTCATATCATCCAGCTTTTCAACTCTTCCACATGGCCTTGTTGGTCCAGAAACCTTGTATTTAAAGTTTATTACTTTTCCCTGATTTTCCTCCATTTGAATATTGGATCATAGGAGCTGCATTCAGAATCTGCTGTGTCTGTGTGAGCTAGACTGGCTCCGTCCACACGTGCCCTTCTTGGGAAGAGGAGGAAGTACTTCCTCTCCTGGTGCCATGTGTCAGAGCAGAGTTGCATAATTATGGGAGGAGTCAAAGGGAGGGCCTACCTTGATTGGGATTAGCTGATTTTTGGCTGAATTTTGGCAAATAATAATAATAATAATATGCAAAATAATTTGCAGTGTTCATTATATTAACCAGTAAGAAAACTGATATTGTGTATTTAAGCTAGTCATCCAAAGGTAGAGATGGTCAAAGTACAAAAAAACAATATCAACAATTTTAGAAAAACTGTTCATTAAAAGAAATGAGAAATATTTCTGGAGCTGCATTTCTACATGCTCAGCTTGTATCTCCTGTCTGAACAGCTTGTTTTCAGTTTAAAAAAACCCACATTCAAAAACATATAATAGGAGCAACATTGACATATTTCACTACCGTGAGTCAAACATAGTGAATTGCTCCTTCCTTCCAGCTCGTCTTACCTCGAACTACAAGTTTAGCCGAAGCAGAAGCGCTGTCCACCACCGTCTGAGCCGTGCAGACGTACATCCCCGCCTGACTCAGCTGAGTGTTGACGATCAGCAGGTCACCAATGTTTTCTTTCTGAAAGGCAGAGTGACAGAAGCGAAGAGAAGACAAATCTTATTAAAGAGAGGAACATGTCCCCTACATGCGAGGAAACACGGTGATTCTTGATATCTATCAAGAAAGCTTTAGAATGAGGTCAGCTGACTCTGAGGATGATGACTCGGCAGGATTCACACATGTTTAACATGTATTTCTATCAAAGTTCTGAAACCTGGATGCTCAACCACATCAGTCCAGGTCTCAGGTCTGTGTACTGACTTGTTGACAGTCAACTGACTGACAACACTCTGAATGGCTTAAGGCCTCCCTGTACAGATTGGGCACTGGGCGGCTGCCCACTTTGCCCATAGCAAAATCCACCACTGCACACAAAGTACACATGAATTAACAGTATTTTATGAGCTAAGATACTTCTTGTACACTGTGAACACACACATGCACGCACGCACACAAACAGAAGTTTTCTATAGATTTAATTACCAGAATTGACAGACTATTAAGCGCACCTGAATAAAAGCCGTACCCAAATTTATAACGAAAAAAAAAAGAAGAAGAAGAAAAGGCCGAGTTACGTATTGGCAGCATGAAGCTTGGTAACCAGTAAAAATTCAGAAATTAGCACGTCATTTTTTTAGCCACAGGGTTCAAAGCGTGTGAAAAAAGTAGCGGATTACAGTCTGGAAATTACGGTGAACTGATCTTCTGTCATTAAATTGTTTTCAGATGAAGACTCGTTTTGAAAAAAAAAAGGGATTTGTATCATCTACCCCTGTGGAAGACCGACACATGATGAAAGGCTACAGCATTAGGATGGAAAATGTTTGTTTAGTTGATGCAGACAAAACAATGGTGTGTTCAGCAACGTCTCGATGCGTTGGTGAACTTAAGACCTGTGACTCATGAACAGACAGGATGGAAATCTGTCGATGATTCAGCAGATCCGCATGACTCACCCCCTCCACCCTCTGGTAAGGCCCTGCAGAGTTCTCCAGGTCCAGCAGGACCCCGTTCAGGGCCCAGGTGAAGGTCAGGTCCATGGTGGGGTCGTGGGAGGCGTGGCACTGCAGCGTGACGTTCTCGCCCTGGTTGATGTCGGCGTTAGAAGGAGCCAGAGTGATTTTAGTGGCGTCTGCAGGACACAAAGAGTTTAACAGACTGAGACACAGGCTGGGACGGATGGAGCAGGTTTACTCCTCGTCACGTCTGATATCTGGAGGTCTGGTTGTGCTTCAAGGACTGTGGGGGTCTGAGGTTACCTCGGACTGACAGGTGTCCCGTGCTGTTGGCTTTGCCCAGGTAGTTCTCGGCGAAGCAGGTGTATTTCCCCTCGTCTGCCCTGCTGATGTTGTGGATCCACAAGATGCCATCTGGAGTGACGGTGACTCTGAGGAGACACTCGGAGAGTAAAGCAACGTGGTGCGAACAGTAGGACCCTCAAGAATAAATCTCTATAGACCCCCCGATGAGGAAGTTTGTCTTTGGTTCAAACAAAACACAAAGTAAGATCAACTCTGTTTTCACTCTCCACCAAGCTGCTTACTAAAGCCCTGTCTGCGTGAGCCAACATCTTGTTTCTCCCCGTCGTTCTTGAAAGTTTCCCATTCACACGGGAAACATCCGCATCTACACCATGAAGACTAATCAAAATGATGTAGTACATATCCAATGCCTATAGGTGGCGCTGTAACTCTGCCACATAAATATACCAAAAATAGAGAAGAAAGACAGAGCATGGAAAAATGGAGAAATCAACAAAATAGCTTATTGGCTTCTGAAATTCGATCTTACGCAGGTAGCCCACCATGTTGTTAGGAAGTGGGGGGGACCCACTATCAGATCGAGAGGTGGGACGATGACATCATGTTTTTTAAGTGAATGCCCTTCGACACGTCAAAGCTGCCGCAGCGGCGTTTTGGCGCTGTGTGGATGATCGGACAAAACCGACTCAGTTACATGAAACTTTGTTGTGGTGAAGGTGGAGCCTAAATATCTCCATCTTTGCATCTTGATGACTTTTATTACTTTTTCTAATTTTCTCTATTTTTCCTTACACATCATGCGTGTAGTTAAAATTTGCACAACCTGACCGACATGGATGAAACATGGACTTCGTTGAGGGTTTTACTTAAAAGATAAGAGGTTTATTACCACAATTATGGTTGATGCTGCGGTAACTCCTGCTGAAAACTTTATACACAGTATCAAAGACCCACAGTGTTACAAATCGGGACTGAATTATTTTCCATGGGACTCAAAGTACTGATCAAATCCGTTACCAGTTTTGGATTTTTAACGTTGGTGCCCCAAAGACCTTAAAGGTCTATTTTCCTTTTATTTACAACGAGAGCTGAAATGATCTAAACACTCACATATAACTGGTATGTAGGGAACATCAATAGCCAGAGATAAACCTGCTTCAGATTCCCCACTGCTCAGTTAACACGTGAGGAAGGTTCTGGATGAGACTGTTAAGATAATAAACATGGACAACCAGGTCCAGAGAAAACACTCAAGCTGATATGAAGGGTTTGTTCTGGACTCGGGGATTTGTACATTTGCTCCATCTTAGTGAGATATAAAGCTGCTATTATCTTCACTGCCAAAATAAAACAAAACAAAACAAAACAGAAAACACTTGATATCCGCTGTAGCTCAACATCTCAGCAGTGATCCAGGTGGTTAGATTATCAAAGCAAATAAGAGACATCACTTCAAGAACCAGTTTTTAATACAGGAAGTGCATGGCATTCTGCCAAGTTTTTTACATTGATGGGAGTCAAGCAAACGCCTGCTGAAGAGGAGGGTCACTGGAGTCGGTAGGAACAGAAGCTACTGTTCAGAGGACTTCAGAGAAGAGCAGTGCATGTAGTGCCGTGACCTACTCCTCACCACAAGGAGAAACACCTGGAAGGTTCTGGAAGATTGAAGCAGCTGAGCGATCCAGAGAAGGTTGTAAGCAGTACTTTCAGACCTGACGCTAAGAGCGACTAACATTTCCCTTAAGTTTCAAGTCCACGTGTCTTACCTGTTTCGTCATTTCCTGTTTGTTATCGATGTGTATCACTTGTCTCCCCTTCCCCAGTTTACATAAACCGTTTTTTCTCTCTGGACTCAGTGGCAGATCCTCATTGTTCTTTGTGTCGTTTCATCCCGCATTTCCCAAGTTTTCCCTGTGTTTCTCCCATATTTTGGACCTTTGCTTGTGTTTTGGAATTGGCTTTGGATAATCCATCCATCCATCCATCCATCCATCCATCCATCCATCCATCCATTGTCACAGGATTTTTTTCAAATGTTCTATTCATTGACAGTCAAGTTGTCTTTATTGAACATCATGTTTCTCAGTTTGTGCAGAAGCTGTCAGCTCAGCTCTCCTGGATGGTCAACAGTTACAGTTTTGCTCGTTCACTGTCTGAATAAGAGGGAAGACGGGGAGACTGGTGGGAGGGAGGAATTTCTGCAGTTGCCTGGAACAAGGACACAGTGGGACGAACACCTCGGTGTAATCAGCATGCAATGAGCGACTGAGAGCCGCAGTCTGACGAGCAGTTTTGTTGAAGCAGACTCATGCTGACGTTCTAAGATTTAGGTCGAAGTAATTGTATGAATAACTGAGTAAACTCTGATAAGCTGATGATGCTAATGTGTTTTTAAGGACGCTAATCTACACAATATCGGTCATAGTTTAGTCATTCAATGGGATTGCTATCATTGTTGTGTAAGTTGATGGGTTGTTTCAGTTTTTTGATGATAATATTTTACTGGAGTTTAAATCTGTGTGTCACCAAGTGGAACGACTACAGTTTTCAGCAGATATATGAGGCGCCTATTCAATCTCACTGTGGCTGCTCTATCGATGTACATCTGAGAGCGCTTCATTCACTCACATACCGGCAGACGTTACTACTGAGAGAAACTTGTTCAATCAGGAAAATATAGGGAATCAAACTCACAACCAGGGATAATGTGGCAACCCGTTCTCCCAGCGAGCCACATGAAAAACTCAGGACATTTTACGTCAAGACAGGAAACACTGAGAGCTTTGTGATCTGTGTTGTTTGTCTCGTTTTCGTCTGGTTTGTTAAACCTTCACTGGGGGATCTTATTAATTACCTGCTGCTGTTGGTGAGCAGCTCAGTCCCTCGACTCCAGAACAGACTGGGCTTCGGGGCAGCTCGAGGGCGACACTCCATCATCACTTGTCCACCTCGGGCTGCCGGGATCAGCTTCCTCACTGGATTCAGGCGAAAGTCTGGAGCCTGAACTGGAAGAAATTGAGAGCAGTGTTTTTTTTTTTTTTATGGGAGAATATTGAAGAGAAACAAACAACACTGACGTTCACTTGCCATTCTAATTCATTCAGGAGGTGTTCTTTAAATATGTTTTAACCTAACATGATCTAAATTCTAAATCTGTGTTTCCTATTTGTAAAGAAGAAACGCACAGAGCCCAGCATCACAGTCAACTTCAGTGTTTCTACCTTGGACTCTGAGCTCAGCGGTGGAGTAGATGGTGCCATGCTTGTTTTCAGCAACACACTGGTACATCCCAGAATCCTCCAGGGCCAGGTTACTGATTCTGAGACGAGCCCCGTTCACCTCCACCCGGTCCTGAAACAGAGGAAACAGTCCTTTCAGATTGAACGATGAGAAAATTACACATGTCAGTATACAGTTTCTCTTGATTGGATTGCTTCCCAGGCAACACCAAACAAGAAAAGAAGAATCTAAGACATAGCGTGTTACCTGCGTGCTGAGCGGCTGGCCATTGCGTAACCAGCGTACCGACGGTCGAGGTTTCCCAGCAGCCACACAGCTCCAGTGAAGCTCGGAGCTGATCTCCACCTCGGAGTCGCTCATCACCTGTAACCACTCCGGCTGAGCTGGATGAGAGGAAACGGGACACAACTTCAACTTCCTGTATCTGGCGGCTGCTCGACGGCAGTGAGCAGTTCATGGAATAAACCTGTGGCACAGTGATGTGCTAAAGTCTGCTGATCCACTGTCAGCATTTGAAGAAAGCGCTCTGTTTGGGATTTGGATGGAATAATAAATAATATAAATCAATTGAGACAGATTTCTTACAAAGAAAATAAAAGATCAATTAAAGTTTTGACTATCAGTTGATAACACAAAAGATATGTTTTGTTTCTATGATGAGCTTAAAAACTTCATATACAGTTTAAAAGAAAATATAAAGAGCTGATTCTGGCGAGGTACAGGGTTTAGCCATGAGAGAGCAAGGGCTTGTGGGTTACGGTGTGGCACTGTCATTTAATGGAGGGGCAACAATCTGTCTAGATGAAGCTTCACTGTTTCTGTTATTTGGGTGTATGATAAAACAACATTAATGTAAATT
>OMNM01034879.1:0-15025 GCA_900302745.1 Parablennius parvicornis | reverse complement strand
ACCCGGTACCCCTGGGCGCGGCGGATCATGTCGCGGATCTCCCCGTTGAGCTCCAGCAGCTTGGAGCAGATGAGGCTGAGGTCCTGCCGGGAGCCCACCAGGGCGATGGTGCCCGTCTGCCCCAGGGTTTGGTGGCGGAAGTAGATGTTGAGCAGCGTCTGGACCTCGCTTTCTGAGCTGCCCCCGAACACACCGTGGGGCCACTGCCTCCTGAATAGAAAACAAAAAGAAGTGGGGTGGATTAGCTTGTGAATGTGCAGCGGCTTGTTTTGTTTCTTCATTTGACACCACGTCCTGAGACTCACCTGCACTCTTGGATGTAGCGCACAGCTTTGGTGAACTCGTGGTTCTTAAGGCACTCCAGTATTGCCTGCACGGCGGCCTCAGAGGAGGAGAAGTTGGGCACCACCATGGCTGCCACCTGGGTCGCGTGGGCGTGCGTGTGGGCAAAGTGTTTGTGCTCTAAGTCGCTGGCTACGGCCGCCTCTGCCGCCTGCAGGCTGGTCCTCAGACCCGTGAGCTCCCGAGACATGTTGAGCAGCTAAAAGGAGGGAGGAGTGGGAACAGTCTGCATCATGTTTGTGTCAACAAGCGGGTTTTAAAATTCAAGTGGTGCATAACAATGAAAGAAGATTTTTTTACAGTATAAAATAAGAACAATTTCGCAGTCATAAACTATTTAACTCCACTTATGCATGAAACAATTTTTGCACAAGGAACTGTTCCACTCATTGGTAGAGAGATATAGAAAGCTGTTACCATTCGTTGGTAACATCTATAATATAAACATAATGTATATGAAACACAGATATTTTCTTGCCCATTCAGCTGCTGTTCAGTCGCCTGGTTTGGACCAATAAATATAATTTTAGTCCATTTCAGAGTGTTTTTTTTATCATCTGATGAAAGGTTGTAAACAGACAATTTAATAATGAAACAATGCTGGGCTACATGTACTCATAAGAGTATTGTGGCGTGACTTTTTGTGGCTGAGAGCTCACCAAGAGCTGACAACATGCATAAGGGAGTCAAAATTGTTTCTGGAATTTCTTCATAACTAACAAAAAGGACGACCCCCAGCATGGACACAGTAGTCTTGTGTCTCATTCATCCAGATGTCTGTGCTGTCTTCAAGCTTAAATCTTAGCATGTAGTATTAAGAAATACTCCTCCTTGGATTACAAAGCCTTTTTTGTCAAACCACTCCAGAGGAAGGAGCAACACAGCAGGATGCTACAAGGAGGTATTTCTACCTGATGTCATGTTTAAATGAGAACAGTGGAACATGTGGCCTGCATTGTGTTCTTTGCACAAACAAACTATCTTGTGTGCTCGATAATGTTCTCATGAAAAATGATGTGTCTCACCTCAGGCACGGAGCTGATGGCATGAACTTGACCAATGAGCGAGCAGTAGGACTGAAACAGTAGGAGGAGCTGAAAGTGCAGCTTGTAGAGCCTCTGACAAAGCTCCAGTTGCTAGAGGAGGTTAAAGGATGAAAGAGGGGTCAGGGTCATCAGTAGAGGATTACACAGAGGATTACAATCACACACTATTCTAACTATCTGATTCATTTATACTGAGCAGTTTGAGAGAAAATGTACGGCAGCGACGTAAGGAAACTTGTAAGAGAACTTACTGCAAGAGACTCCATTTGCTAGACAGCGAGAGAGCATGTTAGGGCGTCAAGAGTGAGGCGAGAGGAAGACAAAGCATCAATCAAACACATGCACAGCATTTAGAGTCAGAATGGCAAGAATTAGACAACAGTGTACACCAGATTTGCTTTTCATTGCCTGGAAAAATTAGCAAGGAAGAACAGAAACACACTGCAGACATGCCAAGGCAGTAAGTATTTCAGTTTGCACAGGAGCACAGAGACCAAAATATGAAGCCAAGATTAAGTTATTGAGCAATTTTGTCAGTAAATCTTGAATATCTTGTTAAAACTTGTATAAATGAGCATCTGTACCTTCTCCTCTGAGTCTCCAGGCTGACAGGTAACCACACTGTCACCGGGGCACCTGGGAAATGTATCTTTACAGTTTCTCAGCCACTGAAAAAGGAAAGTAAACCATTTGGCAAAAGAAACGAGAAGAAAAATGTTGAAAACTTTTTTAATCAGAAAAAAAAAAATCACACACATAAACCAAAGAGAGAAAAAAAAATGTTCGCATAGGTAGAGTTACCGAGAAAGCAGCTTCCTCTTTAGTGTTGTAGGTATCCAGGTACTCCTGCAGCTCCAGTGCGCTAAACTTCATCTTCTCCAGAAGACCATAAGACATAATCTGAAAGTACCAAAAATTAAAAGACTAAAAACCAGCAGTACTGTGTACAGTACATTTGATGGAATAATTCTACTCAATCTTATTTTACAGTGTTTTACAAACATGCTGTGATCAGCACTAAGCGAGTGGAGTGTACAAGCAGTACTCACAGTGTCCGCATCAATGTAGATTGTCGGACAGTCAGAGCATGTGGTGAGCATCTGTGAAGATCTGAGAAACTTGGACCCAATGCCTCTTAATCCCTCCCCAAGGTATGTGGCAACATCAGTTGTCAAGGTGCAGAATTTCCCCTGAATGTTCTGCGAAAAAAAAGGTCATGTTGATAAGTTACTGTGTTTTAATGAATAGAAGACATTGCTTTGAGAAAGAAAAAAAAACACTTAAATGAACAGAGTAACACTAAAACACAATCTGAAAACCGAGACTTGAGTAAAGTTATTTACCTTAAATAGAGATGAGAAGACTTGAAATGTGTAGACGGCACATGATCCATCGGAGTCCATCACAAGCTGGTTGATGTGACATCGCCACGCCTCCTCAGCGTCGTCACACACGGTCGGCTGGAAAGCCGCCAAGATGGCGGAGAAAAAAGGAGAAGGGGGAGGAGGAAATCCAAGATCTTCCAAATCATCTACATCATCACGTAAGCTGTAGCAATGGAAATGAAAAACAAACAAACAAACAAACAAACAAACAAAAAAGGTTAAAAAATAAGTATTCTTAGCCGATTAAATAAAAATAAAAGTAAACTATTCATGTAAACAAAACCAAACAAAAACAACTGACTCATGACAAAAGCACTGAGTTATGAATTATATGAGCCAAACGATATTGCATCGTCTCTTTCAGGAAAACGATCAATTCAATAAAGTTGGTTGAATGTGTATTGAAAAAAACAACAAAAATGTTTTAATAACCCCGAAACACCAATTTCAGGCTCAAAACATTAGACTTAAAAATGTGTAATACTTCATTAATATAAAAATAGATTCAAACTGTCCATGTGTGTCAAGTCTACAGGCTGCAGATCTAAAAAAAATATTGGAATTCCCCCTTATCTCCTGGGTGGTAAAGCTACACAACAAACAATTATTGTGAACATATATTTTTGTTCCCATATGTTTGCTTCATCTGACATGTTTATCAATTAATTTAATCAAACGTGAGATTTTGCTTTGACAATTAGTTGAAACTGTAATATGAAAATCACTCTGGGTTTACAAGCCAAAGTATTTATGACACAAAAAAAGTTAAGTCACTAAATAATACAATTGGAAATGCTTGGAATTGTCCAGTATCAATTTTTCATAGCTAATAAAAATATTCAATAGATTTCTAAACATAATAATTCATCTTTTAAATATGCTTAAATATGACATCCTCTCGTTGGTTGGTTGAATAAAATGACACCATGCATCATTAATTCATATATTATAACTACAAACTACTTTGGAAATTTAAAAAGAAGAATCAAAATACCTTAAAGGGATGTAACACATACTTAACAAGACTGTGATAAATGTCCCGATTTCTTTCATCGGGTGTGCACACAAGCACTTCACTAATTGAAATAAGAGCTTTGATAGCAGTTAACTTGCTCAGTGTTGTTGTGAACGAATCTGCAGACTGAAAAGCATTTCTATTGTTTTCTGAAGGTCGTGCTCACCTGGGCAGACAGTTGGGGTCTAGAAAGTCCAGTGGTGGTTGGCAGTAGTCCGGATTGAGTCTGCGATCCAGACTGAGCAGCTGGTCCTGCGGCTGACCCGGCAGCTCCAGTGTGAAGCTCTCGCCACAGTCTGAGCCGGGAGGAAGCTCGTTGGCGCTCAGCGACAGCTCGTCGTCGTGAGCTTGAGTGTCCTCGTCCTCTCCGCACACCCTCCCCTGAGAAAACGAAAGTAAAGCGACGTAGCGTATGACGACAAGTGCATCCAGTCAAACGGATGGTAATATGGATTATTTCCTCACATGTAGGAGGCTGTGTTCATGGAGCGGCCCCTGCCCCGGGGTGGTGGCATTGAAGGACTGGGGGTCAGCAGATGTGTCATAAGAAGTGGACAGGGAATCAGTGTGATTGGTTTCCTCTGACGGGGAAGGGTTGGTCTAAAACATAACGACAAACCAGGAACATCAATAATTTTTGATCGAGTGACAAATTGAAACTATGCCACTGCAAAAATGCAATCAGTGTTCAGGCTCCGGTGGATTGTTAACGTTGTATTAATCCAGCAGTGAAGGCTACGCACGAGTTGGGAATGAGAGAGGCTCTGGCTGGTTGAGGACTCCTCCTCTTCTGAGGACTCGTCTGAATCGTGAGGGTCCTCGTGTCCCAGACTGGGAGTGCTGCCCGAGTGTTGGCTCTCCTCCAACAGATCGCCCAGCTCTGTGCTGTCCAGAGATCGCCGACGCACACCCCAGTTAAAGTTATCGACGATCTCACCCTAGATAAAAAAAAAAAAACACACACACACGCATATGCATGGGAAGAAAAGGGCAGAGGCCAGCGATTTGTGTGCAGTTCAAAGACAACAGAAAGCTGCTTTAGTAACAAGCACAAGATGCAAAAGAAAAAAAAAGAAAAATGAACCAGTATTTCATGGCATGGGAATATGCTGGCAGGACGAGTTACATTCTATATGATCATGTTTTTCACCAGAAGACTTCTTTATGCCACTTCATTA
The DNA here is from genome assembly GCA_900302745.1 of Parablennius parvicornis. NCBI lineage: Eukaryota > Metazoa > Chordata > Actinopteri > Blenniiformes > Blenniidae > Parablennius > Parablennius parvicornis. The sequence goes on along the minus strand of OMNM01034879.1, from coordinate 10,059 downwards.
TGAAAAACAGCAATTTTATCAAAAATATAGTTCTGCAACCAAGCTGGGAGAGCAAAACAAAGCACTTATTTATTTTTTTTTCCCCAGTGTGAAACAAGGGAGCCAGCAAACACCACAGCGCTGATGAAAGCAGATGTAAGGTGTGAGAAACCTTACCTGGAGCTCCTAGGCAGCGAGGGGGAGAGAGAGAGACACATAGAGTTAGACAGAGAGAGGGACGAGGGAGGACAGAGTAATACATTGCAAGTAAACCGATGTTAAAGACAAGACAGCAGATAAGAAACACTTAAAATTCGATCAAAGAAAAAGTCAGATTTTTGACTATGCTGCAAAATCCAGCCGGTGAAATACAGTGTGAAGTTAACATTTCACCTCTCCGTCTTCCAGCTCCACGTCCAGGAAGTCAAAGTCTCGGAAAACCCTGAACTGCTGCTCGCTGGCGGTGTCGTCAAGCGTGTCCTCTCTGGTGCCGCCCTCCTCGGACGATACGCCGCTCTCACGCACCTCCATCATGTCCAAGTCGCCACATGATGAGAAGATCACCTGCAGAGAGGGAAGGATGTGGAGTTAAACACAGAGATCTAACCTTCTCCAAAAAGAAGAACAAAAAAACTCGTTTCTGTTATTAAACCTCTAACAAAAATAGTGACTTCTTTTTTTATAGACGCCAAAAAAATAAAAGTGTAGTATTAGAAAATGCTTACCGATGGGTTCTTTGTGAGTCCGACTTCTTGTCCACAAAGAGATAAAACATTGACCAGCTTCTCTCTGGTTCTTTTCTGCGTGTGATTAAAAGGATGAAGAAAATAAAAGTCTTAATAAGAGGTGGAGTAGACAAAAACTGGCATACTGCTTTCAGTCTATACCTACATGTTGTTTTTTGCGTGTCTTTTGAGATGTTTTTGTTTGGTAATCACAGGTCAACTACTTTCAATAATACCGAGCAGGATTATGATGAACTGAACTAGTTAGAGCTGTATAAAGAAATGCAGATCACTTAATGACCTACCTGAGACGATTGTGGTCGTCTCCAGCTGACAGGCACCAGGATGGTGTTTGAATTGGATCCAGAAGAAGTGGAGGAAGTGCTGCGAGTTACTGCCATCGCTCTGGCCTTCCCCTCTCGACCTCCAGAGCCCTGAAGCTCATCAAATCGACGTCCAATCACAGGAGTCTATAAAAACAAAACAAAACAAAATCCAAAAGTGGGATCATATGAAAATTGAGTGTGAAAAACTTGTGAAACAGGATTCTAACTCAAGAAAAAAAAGACAAACTGAGAAACTTCCTGCCGCACCCTGTTACTTCACACTGCCTCTGATTCTGAGATAAAATCTCCTTTTCTGTTGTGAATTGTTAAAAAAGGCTGTCGAATCCACCTTGAGAATAGCACCCACTTTTACAAGGGATCCAAAACTATTTTTTTCTTACCTCTGAGATGTCAAAAGTGAAATCCAGTGTTTTCCCAGGCAGGGCCTTGGAGGAGCCGTCCCACACTCTGCTGACCTCAAGATTAGAGAGGTCGCCCTGCGAGTGGCCGTAGACTGGGTGAACGAGGCTGGCAGAGCGAGAAACTACCAGCTTCAGGATGTTCAAAGCATCCTTCCAGTGTATCGTCTACAAAATCAGATGTGGAAACAAAAAAAACAAAAAACAGCAAAGGCAAGTAAGGGATGCATGTCACACAATCGCACTAGAATTCTCATAAATTAAGCAAACAAAAACATGGGGTATCGTTGGGCGCCTACCTGAACAAACTTCTCGATGGTCTTCATGACGTCTGCATTGAATTGTTTGACTTGAACAGCAGTCAGGTCCATGTGGCTGAGCAGGCAGTAGATGATCTGAAGAAGGGATTGTTGCATACTGGGCAGGCCCTTTTCCAGCAGCTGAGAGGGAAACAAACATGAACTTGGTTAGGATCCAGCGTGGCGTCATTTAACCATTGACGTTACCAATCATGTTGTTTTCTTAAAATGTAATTGTAATGATGCAGTGCATATTTACAGCTTGAATAAGAACTAAAACGTAACAATGTAAAAAAAAAAAAAAAAAAATCATTTATCAGAGCTCACCTCAGCCATGTAGGTGACCATGTTGAGTGTAATGTCAGAGAAAGCCTCATGGAGGTAGCGGCAAACCACGCTGACCCAGGAGAACGGGTCCCGCGTGTAAGAGCGCGTCTTGTAGAGCGTCATCACGTGAGCCAAATGGGACAGCTTCGTGTTCTTCTCCACCAAACACACCTGGGAGTGGGAAGGATGCAGTATCAGGGAGAAACATGAAAGAAACATCAGCGCTGCCATGATTCTGCTTGTTTTACAGTTTGATAAGCTGCTTTTACTCGGCAGAGAAGAGCTGAAGCAAAGCAAAAGGATCATCAAGGAGATGCAAAGTACCTGTGCAATCCTCTCAGCACTCTCTTTGCAAAACTGCGTTGGGTGGCCAAAGTGCTGCACAAGGTGAGGCAGCAGACACAGCACATTCAGAGGGAAACCTGCACAGCAAAGAAAAGCTCAGACTTTAGTTTGAAGAGGAAAAATATCAATACAGGCTTTATTAGAGGCAATAAAAAAAAAAACATAAAACTGACCCAACGGATCTTAAATGCAACAGAATAAAATTGGCAGCAATACCCGGGACATACCTATGGACTGTGAGCTGTCGACGACAGGCACCCGTGAGACGGGCGTGAGTTGGCAGAACAGCTGTAAGGTGAGGTCAGAGGTGGCCTGCGAGGTGAAGCCCTTCAACAACAGCTGCTGGATCCCAGAGAACCCGCTCCACCTCAGCTGAGCCTGCAGCTTTTCCAGGCGTTCGCGGTTCTCTGCCCTGTCCAAGGGGACCTTTGGAAATAAGAGGGTTTTTCACAGTTAATTGAAGCCGAATGATCAATGGTACACATCAAAGATACACTGGGAAACCAGAAACCAAGACAGTATTTACTTGGAGAGCAGTGACTGTTTACCATATATTCGATGACTTGTTGCTAAGAAAATGTGCTGCACTTCTAAAATAAGAAGATCGATGGATACCTTTGACAGCAGCTTGTGCACAAGGCGAAGTGACATTTGATATTCAAACTCAAAGTCGGACTCCATGAGTGACACCGCCACCCAGAAGACAGTGGCCAGTATGGATGAGGGATGGGAAACGTGAGCGGGATCGGACAGAGCGCTGGGGTCAATACGATTGGTTGAGGATGTACAAGAACCCGGTGTTCTTCCTGTGCGGGAAAGACCATGACTGTTGCAGGCCTGTGGGTTGAAAATAAACATCCAAATAAGTTCTTTATTAACTTCTTTTTTTATTATCTATTCTTAACAGAGACGGCAAAAAATTGAATTAAAAAACAATCTTCTCTTGCCTGAATGCGGTCCAGGGTTGCACTGCGAGGAGGATCACTCAGCTGGTTGCCACACTCCCCAAACTTCTTGGGGACCGAGTAGGAGCGCTGGTGGCGTTGTGATGACAGACCAACAAATCCCGGGCCCGGGAAGTTCAGTTGACCTGTGCTCTTTCTGTTCATCAATTTGTCGCTTGTCACAAAGTCTGGTGAGGACGTCCTGTCGGTCAAAAGGGTAAAAACAATTTTTTTCTTCTTTTTGCTGCGTTAATTGTTGACTAAAAAAAAAAAAAAAGAAAGAAAGGAAGCAAATGCTTACCTGGTAAGAGCTGCCATGAGGTCACTGTTTTTCAAGCATTCAGCAAGATTCACCACCACCGACTCAAGCGTCAACAGCACCTCCATCACGTAGCCCTGAAATACACATTTTTAGCATTAAACAATCAAAACCACTAAAATAGCTTAAATTCATGGTGTGTGTTTCAGACATGCTTTAGTTATATTCTTTCTCTCACCTGTACTTCATCTCCATGCTCTCCCACTACCTCGACGAGGCGGGAGACGAGGTCCGAGACTGCGTGGTTGTTGATTGGCTGTTTGAGGGCTCTAAAGATCTGAAAGGACCGCCCAGCATAGTGTCGGGAAGAGCTGCACAGCGCCGTCTGTAGGGCCACATCGCTCAGCTGCTGCTCCAGGTGGAAGTCTGTGAATTGCAAAACCATAAAGGATGCATGCAATATGTGCACCTGAATGCGATCAACCAAGTCTTTGGGAAGATAAGTGATTCTTACATTTATTTAAATCTTTTTTTTTTTTTTTTTTTTGTGGAATTCAAGTCACACTCACTGATCTCTGATATTTGCTTTTCCTCACCTGATTTCGACTCCTTGAAGACAGAGATGACATGGCGCAGGAAATTGCTGAGCTGCTCCGTGCTCTTGGAGGTGGGATTCTTTGGTGTGATGTCCTCATGCACCCAAAGTGGTCCAAACGCTCTGAGCAACAACAACACAGTACTCCAAGCACTGTATACCCACCACCAGTAGCACCACATACAGGTTACAGAAGGACTTAAATGCACAGCGGACACCACAGTGGATTTTTCACACCCACATACACGCACACACTCATGTCACATTACACGGACACATGGACAGATGGGGTCATTTGAAGTCGTGTCTACCTGGTGGTGAGGAACTCGATGAGTTTGTTTGTCTTCTCGTCCGTCTCATTCGGTGTATCTTCAAGATCCTCCAGGTCGTCCGGTGTGACGAGGGGCAGGTTTCCAACACTGCCCGCAGTGCTGCCGCCACCCAGACTGGCAGAGGACGAGTTGGAGGTGGAGCTGAGCCCAGAGTCCACCACGGGGGAGGCCTGCCACTCGCGCAGAAAATCAGGTGCGTCTAAAAGGAACATGATGGCAGAGTACATATTGATGTTTTAGAAGCATTTTGTCATTCATGCTTTACCATACTAGTTACTTCTCTTAATTGGTTTTCAATCATGAAAGCTGATCCAACACTTGCTTAAGGTCAATGTAGTATATTGGAAAATGTCACAGGATTAGGCTTTTCGCTTACGTGACTGCTGGTACTCTGTGTGGTAGCTCGACTTAATGGTGAGGGTCTTGTTGTCGCTGATCTCACGTGTCAGCATCAGAACTGAAGCGATTACCTGAAACAACAACAACGAATAGTCAACAATGACCGAGGAGATTTGACAGGGAATGAACACATTGGCATGTTCTTGAACATATAGTGTTCTATTGCTGCTGTACATTATGAAAGGTTGATGAGAAATTATAATGAGGAACAGGATTTCAATCAGACCTGGAAGTTGTTGTTGCAGGAGAGGGCGATAAGGAGGTGCAGGAGGAGACGTTTGCTGTGCTCATAAACTTCTGGTCTGTAGTGATCCAGACCTGCCAAATCAAATAGACCATCAATGTTAAGTGATAAGTTGTGAAGGACAGTGCTTACAAAGCAGACCACATTAAGATATTAAAAAACAACCACAGCCTAATTGAGTTTCTTTTAGAGCTTGGATTATGTGACACTTGTCAGCATGCAGCAGTGATACATTTCAGAAAGAAGGAATGAATCAATTAAAAGTAATCACAAAATGAAGGCTGCTCAAAGTGCTTCAAACAAGTATGAAGATATTCAAATCCTGAAAGCTATTCAATGCATAATAATAAACATATAAATACAACAACAATACAAACAATCGCATTCTTTATTTGAGAAGCAAAGAAATGAATGTTGTGTGGCAAAATGATTAATTCAGCCTAGTCACTTCAGTAAAAATAATAGTAGGACACAGAGGTTTTTGAAACCTGATGCATTTTTAAGCATCTTCCACCTATCTATGTTTGTCAGAGTAGATATAGCAGATTAATAATTAACGACACAAATCATGATTCAATTTTCATATTGAAGTCAGAAATTGAATGTTTTTGTCAATAATGATAATAAAAGAAAAAAAAAACCTGACTGAACTCAATAAATAAAGACTATGAATATAATATAACTTTTGTCTGTATTTTAATGTAATTTTAAGTTGTCACTTTCTGCAACCTCAGTGTTGCCATCAGCTACTTTGATGCTTACACCGCAACTCTGAATTGTCTTTATACACAACAAAAATAGTCATGAGACATTTTGAAGAATGTAAAGAAGACATGATTTAGATATTTGTCTTCAAATAGAAAAAGTGGGGGTGCAAAGTTGTGAGAAAACGAACTACTGAAGCGTGCTCAAAAACAGATGCTTGGAAAATCTCTCTCAGATAAAGTCAAGCAAGAAAGCAAAAGGTAAAATAAAACACCCAAGAAAATGCTAAAAACAGGTTTTTCAATCGATTCCTATGAATTGGTTACTTGTGAAGATTATCTGCAAAATGAAATCGAAGGCGACTTCATCAAAAAGTGTTGGAATATTATCACATAATGTTGTTTACAAATATTGAAGTGCGAAACTATTACCAACTTCTCTTATGGTTCATTTTACTTCACTGGCTGCAATAAAAAAAAAAAAAACCAAAGGATTGACTATAATTTTGTTTAGTTTTTTTTCATATTTACTTGTACATCACTGTGAATAAAACATTTCTTCCAATATCAAAGTCAGTAAAAACATCAGGGAACAAAACTATCTGCACAGTAACAAAGATCAGACGATAATCGGTCATCTGAACTGAAGTCAGTATGCTGAATATGCAGAGAGCGTAACATTTTTTTTCCACACAGCTGACAAAGCAGGAATGTGTCTGCGGTGACACAAGAAAACGCTCTGTCCTGAGATGCATGTGTGTGCACGCTTATAGGGCAAAAAAAATACCTCACTACGTTGATTTGTGACTTTGAACAACAGGTTCTGGTGCAACTCTTTTCAAGCTCTTCTCACTCGGTGCACTTACCTAAGAAAAGAGCATGGAGGAGCAGCGGCAGGTGCAAAGCCCAGTCCTCCCTCACGCTGTGGTCCACCACCATTTCTGTCATGAAAATCACAGCAATGTTGCACCTGAGGAACAAGAAAATACACAAGGGTCATGAGAGGACAGTAAAATCAGCTTGTATAATCACCTGGCTAGTGCTTGATATTTGTTACATTTTTCATTTATTGAAATAGTTGAGGAGTGGCACAACTGCTGTTTCCCACCATCCTGCTCGCTGAGACTGTTAGCTTTAGCTGTATTCTTAACATTGTTATGTAACTAAACTCTTCTTTACTGAAGAGGGAATGCCTTTTAAACAGAAAAATTAAGTCTGATGACTTTCTGCATGTTTGTTTTATATCAACAGTTTTGTTATTTCCTCCCATTGTCAGGAATTCATAAATGGGTATCTTTGATGAAGAAGCATCCAGATTATTATGCATGAAAACTAATCTAATTCAAGTTTGTCACATTATAATGAGAATCAGTTATTAGACAGCTTAGTATCACAATAGTATTTCCCTAACACAGCTGTGTGCATGCTATTAAGACACTGCATGAATCAGAAAGATATTTAAAAATATAACAAGTATTACTCCACAGCTTATATGTATGTGATCCATTGGGCTGCTCCCAGCCCATGAATTTACCCTGATAGGGCCCCGTCATTACAACAGTCTGTTCTGCAAAGAGTTGAACTGTGTGTACGGACTATGAATCTAGCATGACAGACCGACATGCCTCTTCTATCTTAAGTAATGGTTTTCTGACGCGTAGAGAGAGACAAGAGCAGATAAAGAGGTAATTCCCTTCTAATATTCATTCCCTACATAGCAGAAACAGAGCGAGCTGGCTGGGTTTCATTCTGCGGCGCTGTTTATCACACCATCTGCGAGTAGGTGTGACAAGTCTGTGTGAAAGTCACTTTGCTGATGGGAGCATCTCTGTTCTGCTCTCTGTGTACGTTGTCTGTGCGCGGCCGGTGATGTGTGTGTCCGAGTGTATATAATAATGTTTACCTGTGCAGTGGCCCCCTTGGCGTGATGGTTTCTGGCAGGTAGTCAACCAGCGGCGCCCAGCAGCCTCCGTTAACAGGCATGGGTAATGGCTGAGGACGATTGGTCTCCAAAACCCCCAATAACCACCCGGCATAAGGTGGGAGAGGATCGGCTAAAGAAAAATATAATAATTCAGAGTTATGTATCCACGAAATGACGGTTTTGATCAGTTTATTGAGAAAGTGAAAACTGGGCTCAATAGTTATAACACACTTAATCAAAAAAAGTTTAATATATTTCTTGATTTACATTTAATAACTTTAACCTAAAGCCATAAAAACACATCTCAAAAATAAAAAATAAATCACTTTTTTGCATTATAAAATCTTTGACATGGGTTCACTTCATATCAATGTGATGGCTAGGGAGACTAGTGACACACTGGCTGCCATAAAAACACACTGATGAAACCACAGCTTTGAATAGTAGATTGCATTCTACCTGCTAAATTTCTCCAAATGTATACAAATAAACATTCAAATACAGGATCTGTATTAGTCTAAATGTGTTTGCTTGAATAGATATTTATTCATAATCTATTTTCTGGATGGAGGACGATAGCAGGAGACTCACGTCCCTTTTGGTGAAATGCAGAGTAATGAAAGACAACGATTTACCATAAGATTAGTGAAAATTAGCAGTAAAATCTTACGTGATAGTGAGGAACTTTTCAAACAGGCGGAAACAGAAATCCGTGTCCTTGAGGCTTTTTCAAATAACATACGGCTGTGAGAACCCCTCAGCTGTGTGTGTGTGTGTTTTTATGAGTACACTAATCCAGCCAGTTTGTACATTTACTCTCAAGATGTTACTAAAAAGAATCCCAGAAGCACTTACTTTTTTCATCTTCGTAGGAGCCTCCGGAGCTGTTACTGTATCGAGACTCCAGTCTGTTGTGCGCTCTGGCCCGGCTGTGTCGAGTGAAATATAAAGTGAAATCAATTTTCTTTGATTTTCTATAGTAAGCATTTATTCCCTGACTGATATTTTATTTCAGTGCAGACTAATATGTCTGACACACATAATCAACCTGGACATTCCTTTTGAGAGGCAGCTCATTTCTGAAATAACACAGTCGGGCGTGTGAAAATGCAGTGATGCTTACCGCTCGTCACTTTCTCTGACCAGCTTGTTTTCGTCTGTGTCTGGCATGTTGTCCTGCCCGGCCACCACAGTGTTACTGCTGGATGTGGTGCCTGCACACGAGACATTTCAGAGACATCGTTCAGTGATACAGCACTCTTTACTTCACATACTATGACAGGCACATAACCACTCACCTGTCTGGGACGTGGAGGCTTTGTTGCTGGCAGCAAAGCGATAGAAAGGAGGGTTATCACAGTGCAAAACCACAGGGTTGACTGGATCAGTCTGCTGCAGCTCAAAAATGAGCTCCTCCATAGTCTGGATAGTGTTGTTACGGCACAAGTAGATCACCACCTTCTTTATCTAAAAGAGAAATTATTCATCTATGAAATGATTTGTAATTACTAAGCATTTTTGTCAGAATCCAACTCCCTATATTTAATTTGATTCATTCTTTATCTATTCATACATTACTCCCAGGTGATTTTTATCTGTTGGTATTTAGAAATGAGCCTTACGTAAGGCAGCAGTGTGGTATCGCTGCTGACTCCGCACAGGCTGATGAGGAACTGCAGGGTGATTCGCAGGTTGTTGCTCCACCTCTCATTGGACACTAAAGTATTCCAGGCATTCTCGATCTCTGGTCCGGGAACTTCATCTCCATACTGATAACGCCAGGAAAAAAAACATGCGGTTATAAGACAGAGCATGCCTGTGAAAGAAATGCAGTAGCATTCCAGATTTAAAAAAAAAAACAAGCATAGCCTCCCACCTTGGCAGTCATGAACATGAGGTTGTTTAGCACCAGTGAGGTAGCCTGGAGCGAGCCCCAGCCGCTGCCTCGCAGACTGGGAGACATGCCCTGCGCCTGACCGCGAGACTCTTCCTCCGGCGTGCAGGGACTGGAAGCAGGGGGGAGGAGCCCCGTGTCCACCAGCTCAATGTTGCTGAGCCAAGGCAGCAGGTAGGACAGCATGATCTGTCTGCCATTAGAATGGGTGGTTGGAAAACGCTGGCTCACCTCTGGGTGTAGGACAAAGAAATAAAAAAAATGAGAAGGGAATTGATTTTTAAAGTGCTGTAAAAGAAAGCTGATCATTCTTTAAAAAAATTCAATGACACATTTTACATCTG
>OMNM01034878.1:7563-18275 GCA_900302745.1 Parablennius parvicornis | reverse complement strand
CACCCACTGTAGCTGAACCATTAGTGAGTGAGAGATAAGGACGCAGAGGGAGATGATAAACACAAATAATTTCCCTTCCAATTTCAGTTTGGAAAACACTTTGTGGAATTCAAATGCTTTTTTAAAGACGATAGCTTGAAGTTAAACATTACAACCAATCGAAGCACACATGACATTTCTAATATTCTATCTTGTCTGTGTGGTTTTTGGTACTTTCCTATTTATGGAATGAAAAACAACAAAGCCAAATGTTTCTTGAAACACTGAACCTTATGCTCTCATTAAAAACTGTGCCCTCTGAACTGCCTCCATTTATCTATCTCTTTTACCAAGTGAAGCAATAAGGACATAAATTCCATTTAGCAAGGTGAATTAAAAGATAGTAACTAGATTGTAGGTTGAGTGAACCCTATTAAACTTTGGTCCTTCCCATATCATATGAGGGCATTTAAAGCAAATAGTGTCTGATTGGTCTGCAGGCCTGTAGGGGACCACATTCCCATGGTGGATGTCACTGAATATATTTATCATTCGCCATGCATGGCCGTGCTGGAGCACTGATAAGGACAATTGCTGCTGAAACAGCTTTATTTTTTTATGTTAAAGCCTTGTCAGGGCTTTCCAAGAGAGTTTTCGATTCTTTGGCACTTTTCAATGTATTCACAATCGGTTTTGAGGCACAACTTTGGTCGTATACATTGATTATTGATAGAGGACATAGGTTCAAGCAGGTTCATGAGTTTACAACACTATTTTTAGATATCACAGTAATTTAATCAATGCTTTCAGCTGAGTGTATATTAAACTGAATACGCAATTTATATTACTGTAATGTAGCAATATAGCCAGAGATGAAGGGCACAGTGGGCAGTAGTAGTGGTGCTCTAAATTTAGTCGCCCCCGTCTACTTGTGAAGTAAATACCAATGACAACAGACAGACTGACACCCACCCACCCACCACCCTCATTTAGTCTGGTAGGCCGCAGCCCCTCTACACACCCTCCCGCAACCAGCCGCAGTCTTGGGAAGTGTGAGCACCCACGCGGGTTGCACTACCCAGCCTGACCCACTTGCCTCTCACCTTTCTCACTTCCTACCCTGAGGAGACAGACACAACTTGAGAATACCCCCCTGAGGGTCCTTCAGAACAGGTAAGTTGTCACTGGGCCCTCTCCACAGGTGTGCCGTCTTCTTCACGTCTGACACTCGCTGTTTAAATCAAACATGGCCTCATCGACCACCAACACTTGGTCTTGTTTGATTTCCCTGATCCTCACAAAGGATGCTTATGTCTGTAGGATATGATTTTTTGTTTGTTTGTTTGATTGGTAAGTTTTCCTAATCAATCATGCATGTGCAAAATATATATTTAAATAAAAGGTGTAGCACATGATGTTAGGTTGATTCACTAATACTGGAAGCAAATTCTATTATTTGTCAAATCAAGTCTGCTGATTTGCAAATCAAGTTGCAATTTGCATGGTGAATGAACTTCAGTGATTGCTTAAAATGCTCCTTTGCTCCATCAAGAAACTTGATGAGAAGTATTTCAGACTGGAATGTAACACTTTGGACTCACTGTAAACTTTCCCCACTGTCTCACATATCCCGTGACAGCACCATGTTCTTTACCTGAGTCCTTTCAGCCCACTTAATTTCAAACATATTGATTCCTGGACCCCTGACACAGCCAGTTGCCATGTCTGAAGAGCATGTGCTTGGCGTTTAACAGCCCAAGGTTATTTAAAGGGATGTGCTAACTTTGCCCTTTTCACCGTTCCAATAAATTCTATCTGCTCCAGTGGGTCTTTGTGCGTGGGATGGATGCTTGATGTCGGCTAATCAATGGCCAACATGCGGCCATGTAGCCTTGCTGTTGTCTCTCAATGCACAGTTGAACAAGTTGTACTGATGTGCGTTGTCTCCTGTGCCTTTCTGCCTCACCCTCAAGTTCCCAGGGGCAGTTATGTCACAGTTCTCCACCATGACGACCAGGGAAAGGAAAATGCAGGCTGCAGCAATCTGCAGGGAGATTCAAGCCCAGGAAGGTAACCATATAATTTCTCCTTCACCTCTGTATTCTCCTAATCCCACTGACCTTTCATCCATGCCTCTGTTTTCACTCCACCTTGTCCACATACCCCATTCTTTTCCCCTACCTGACTTCTGTTTCCATTATATTTTCCAGCTTAGGTTTTTATTTAGCGCTCTATCTTAGAGGACATATTTAAAACCCGGGCATATTAAATTAACTGATCCATTTCACACTGCCATATACTGGACATCCACAAGGCATGACCCCACTGTTTGAGAGTGAAGTAGTTGCCAATGATCCCCTTTGGGACCCCAACTATATATATAAGCAAATGAATACTTTTATGAACCAAAGTAAGTAATCCCTTTGTAGTTGTCCTTTAAACACGCTATTTCAGGGAGCAGACAACTGTGCAGTGTTGTCATAGGGAGGGTCTGAAGGGTACTGACAGCTGACAGATATTCTGGCAAATTATGTGTCTCAAATTTGGATATAGACCCGTGACATCTCCATGATCAGTATGCAGTAGCTAGCATGCAAGGCAAACCACAACAACAAGCTGTGGGCATGAGCTGATTATAAGGGAAGACAATTTCTCATTTATCATACTGGCAGGAGTACCAAGTCAGCGATCCATGCAGACAGTTGGCATTTTTCCAGGGTTTTCCCCTTCTGAATTTAATTTCTATTCATCTATTCAACAAGGTTTGGGAGCTGCAGGTTTAGGGATTAGGTAAACAGAATTGTTTGTTCAGATCTGTACACTGAATAAATACCATATACTTTGTCTTTCATGATATTTCCAGGTATAGAGATGGATCTTGGGAAGAAGATGTGCGTGCCAAAGGAGATCATGCTGGAGGAGCTATCCCTCGCATCTAACCGAGGCTCCCGACTCTTCAAAATGCGCCAGAGACGCTCTGAAAAATACACTTTTGAGAGCATCCAAAATCAAAACAACACCCAGCTCAATGTAAGAACTCGGAGCCAGGGATTGCATATGGTTCATGTCACACAAAGGCAATGGATCATAAACCCAATATCAACACGTGAAGAGAATTTCCAACTTTAAGCAATAGCTATGAAGACAAGATGCAAGGGTGGGATAGTGCACAATCCTTTTAGAATGAAAATTGCTTCCAATTGCAAACCAGTTTTCTCCTCAAATTTAGAAACCTTTCTATTAGGTCATTGGTGATTTTAATTAATTAACTGGCTGCCAGTCCAATGTGTACCCTTTTTTATGCCTGCTGTAAGTGGGCCAGCTTTCAGTCTCCTTGATCTCATTTGTCTCCATTACAGTGGAAGTACCCTTCTAATCTGATTCTGAAAAAAATAGATAAATAACACAACTGTAAAATAAGCAAATAATATCTTGAAAAAAATTTATCCTTAATTGCAGATATGCCATGATGCAGCCAACCAATACAGGTTGATGGAGTGTTATTGAAGGAATTTCACACTGCCAGAGTGTGTTTTCCTCAAACACAGTCATCCATCTTTTCCCTCTATCCCATGAAAAACACTTGCACAATACCCCACATCCTGACATAGTGTATGTGGGAAAGATTAAGCACTTAACGTGTTTATTTGACTCGTGCTTCAGACATAGTGCAGGACAGAGAAGTAGAAGTAAAAGTCCTCCAGCTGGTCTTGAATAGCTTTATAATGTTCCTTTGTGTATGGATGGGCAGCGTGCCAAATCAGCATTTTCCAGGCACTACTTAATTAAGTCCTACCTGATCCGACAAAAAAAAAAAAATACAAAATACAAAATTGTTAAAAAGCTCTCAGTGAAATTGAGAGAATGCAAACTTTCTAAATGTCTCTTTGATTTAACAAATATAATGAACAGCATTAGTTACATCCTCTAAGAATCAGTTATGTGGTGGCCTTGTGTACTTTTCAGTGGCCCCTTCAAGTCCATAGATAAAATAATTATTACGCTCTAGGGAAGCGTTCCTCTCATCTTTGAAGTGAGAAAGACTCACATATCTTGGTTTGTTTATTGCTCGGGGCAATGGAGGATTTAGTTTCAAGTTGTCAACATTTCCTGAGGAAGTCCTGGAGTAAATCATCATAAATATCTTTCAGAAGGATGAAAGCTGCCCGGCTGGGCTGCAGAACATTTCCTCCCAGCTCAGAGAACAATCTGAGCATGAGAAAAATGAATGTGACACATTCTCTTTTTGCAAAGAAGAAATATGTACAAACATGTCTAAATAACATGTAAAAGCACTCATGTTGAAAAATCTATTCAGTTTAGATACAAGTGATAACATGCTGCCTTCACAAATTAGACTAAGCCGTTTAAGCCAATTTTTTCCACTGATCTCACTTATAATCCAAAAGACCATTGCCACAGCAGGAACTGAGCAGAAAAGTCAGATGATTTAGTAGTAACTACAAACCTGAAAAATAATTCGCATGGTTGGTTGGTGAAGTCTGAAGCAGAACTAAACTGGAAGTGAATATAGTTATTCATTGATTACGAGGTCAAGATACTGGAAAACCACACTCTGTTCTGAGAAACAGAAGCACAACTTTTAGCGAGCATCATTGTCATACCAAGTGAGAAGCTGCAAATATGCGGCCAGCTTCTGCAGTTAATCAGTAATCCAAAAAACGACTGAACTGTGAAGGGACCAGACAAAGGGAAAAAATAACATCCAAAGAAAAGGTTCGCTCAGCAGTGTTGTGGTTTGTATTGTCACCCACAGTGAAAGGATAATTAGATCGAGTTTGTGCTTGTAGGCCTTTGTGGTCCGAGAACAGTCCAGAAAAATGCACTTGGAAGTTATTTGGCTCTAAACAGTAGATTTGAATTTGAGTGTGTGTGAATGAACATCTAGTTGCTTGAATTGTGATGGTTTGGCACTATGTCCATTGCCTTAAGTCTGTTTGGAACACAGGTTTAAAGAGATTATGGAAATACAAGTCCTTATGGGGGGCCTTTTGGTTTGCATGTTCTTTTTGTGCATGTCTGGGTTCTCTCAAGGTACTGCATTTTCCTCCCACAGTCCAAATATAGGCAAGTTTGATTGATTAGTGACCCTAAATTGTCCATAAAATGTGAATGTCCTGTAAGCAATTGTCTGCCTGTGTTTGCTCTGTGATGGACAGTCAACCTATTCACAGTGTACCCTGCTTTTGCCCAGAGTTGGCTGGCTTTGGCTCCAAAGCTCCGAAACCCTGAACTGGACAAAACCTTACAGAGGATAGACTGCTGGCTGGACAACAGAGTCTACCCACAGTCCTAAAAGATACACTTGTGATTGTGATTATCTCTGACACTATTGACCCAAAGTCACTTTGGATTTACTCAGGCCCTGATGAATCAAGGTTGGATGGATGAATGGATGGATGGATGGATGGATGGATGGATGGATGGATGGATGGATGGATGGATGGATGGATGGATGGAACATCTCAATTTCCAGTACAACTGTGCAGAAGCTGCCTTTTGAGAACTTTCCCTTCAAGTTTTAAAGCAGGGTGACTGTAGCCCAACAAAACCTTTGATCTGAACAGATAACAAATTGTGAAAATTTTTCTTTGAGCGCCTCTGAACCTCTTTGATCTTTCCTCCAGAGCACAGTAGATTCCCACATCGAAAACGGGAATGCCGTAGACATCGCTGATGAGAACTTGGGCGTCAGTAAACCATCTGAAGTACCATCTGACACGTCAGATACAAAAGTGGTGCCAGATCCAGACACTATCGCCCCGGGTAAGTAACATGGTGATACTGTACACTGGCTGCAACACATTTCAAAGCTTCAAAATATTGTAGGGGTGATATTTTGTTACTAAAGTTGGATAGTTGATTTCTGCTTGATGCTACTTCAACAGATCAACATGCTAGAAACTTTTACACTGTGTCTCAAATTCTTTGGTAGTTGGATTTTGTTTAAATGAACAGTTTATGTCATGAAGATTGCTATAGCTTCTTGTTGAAAGTCTATGGGGATGTGCTCCTTACAAAGCAGTGGATGTTCTGTGTTTTGATAAGGATTCGACTGTTTCTTATTGTTTGTACTCACACAGGCCTTGATCTTTTACAAAAACATTTTGTTCTCATCTGGAATCTGCCGGCCTCAAGCAGAATATGATTACACGTTTTTATTCTCCCCTCTCTGCCTGTGTCATTTGTTGTCTTTCTATCTTCATCCCACTCCTTGTGTCTGCTTCTTCACATTCTCCTCTTTCTTGCTCTCTTCTTTTTTTTCCACTGCCTTGCTTAAAATCAGCTCTGACCATCGTTTCACAAATTGTTGAGTTTTCCCCATGGGAAGTGTTTCCTGTTTGCCTCTCGTGGCACTGATAACATCAGCTTCGCACTCACATCCTCCCACATGTCTGAATTTTGCCCAGTTGACACAAAACCAATACTTATTTGAGAATGAGTGTCTCTACACTTGGACGGTGCGTTATTTCTGGAGCAGACACCACCCCACAGTATCTGAATGAAGTCACTCCAGCAGTAGTAGAAAAGAGGCCAAAGTGCATCAGGTATCAAATGGTAAGAACTTTAAAAATAGCCTGGCTGTCCACCTTTGGGTGCATGTTCCATGTGACACTTTAGCAGCAACATTTCTCCCTCAGGCCTTGGCCACATCCAGTAAACTCTTTCTAGAGAAACCAAATGAACGTCAGTACAGTTGCTGGTCAAAGATTTTTTTAAAGCTTTTTCATCAAAGCAAATAAATATATTAAATTTAAAAAATCTTCAGTTAAAGGATCATGATTCAAAATGTGAGGGCGAATCAAGGCACACTTCATGGTCATTCTCGCTGTTCCTTCAGTGCATTTTAGGATCATTCTTTCATCTCTACAGCATGCTGGGTGTGTAACAGTCCTTTCTCATGAAAATATCAACTGAGCTAAAGCTCCAACCACAAGAACAATATTCCATGGTAACCGAAAATGTTTTACACAATGTTTTGTAATAGATTCCCCCAAAAATCTGTAAACTTCCCCACAGGTCTGTTTGGTCTCTCCTGCTTCCTCCTCGGGGCAAAACATAAACTCAGGAAGGGGGATTGTTCATTGTGAGAGGTTAGGACGTGACACGACGGCCCACATTATGTAACGCCTGAGCTTGCAAGCCCCCCCTGAGTGAAGCGTTGGGTTTGAAGGAGAGTGCTTTGGATAGGCCGCTCCCATCAACACACACAGAGTATGCAGGGAGACATACATGCGAGCATGCACACACGTCCATGTGCGCCCACACACACACACACACAGAAACACAGGGATGTTGTCACTTGATTTGTTTTGCTGTGAACTTCAACAAGACAAAAAGACCAGTAAAAGGGAAAAAAAAACAAAAAAACAGTGGAGAGTTGTGCTAACCCATACTCAGACTTGTTACATTTCTCAAATCCAGCTTTATACTAGTGTGCATAAGTTATGGATTGTTGTTGTTTCGCTTTTTTAATTTCTTTTCCACTGCCGCACTCAGCTGTTTATGTAGACGCTAACCCTGCAAGTATTACAGAAAGTAAAATAATGCTTAAAATTCATTCAGCAAACAGGATGTGGAAATTTAAAAAAAATTTGAAAAATACATACAATAAAACAGTGCTCAAAGAAAGTAATCAGATTTGTTTTGACAGAAAATTGATGTTTTGAAAATTACAAAAATTAAACGTGTATGAATCAAATGTATATGTCTGTTCTCTGCCTGCATTGTATGATTGACTCAGGGTATGGAGGACCTTTGAAAGACATCCCTCCAGAGAAGTTCAACAGTACAGCTGTGCCAAAGTCCTACCACTCACCCTGGGAGCAGGCGATTATCAATGACCCGGCTTTGGCCGACACTCTGGTGACCCGGATGCCTCACTTGGAGCCCAGGGCAGACCTACCCGGCTACAAAAGTTTCAACAGGTAAAATGATGAGTGGAATTCAAGTTATGATAAATACACAAAACCGTATAGAAAAGTCTAATTGTATTCACAATAGTAGGGATGTTTATTATCCAAAGTTCTAGTATGAAAAATATAAACATTGCCACTTTTCTAGTATTTCTTCAGATTGGCTATGATTAAATGCAAAATATATAGCTTTTTTGTTTTAGATTGAGGAAGGAGAACTTGGGCCATTTTGGTCCTGTATGACCAAAAATAGACCAGACACTAGAGTAACACACTATAACATTATACTTGTTATGAGACTGGATGGGTTGTGGCTAGTTAAGGCTTGAAATGACTGATCTTTGTGTTGATTATTGGCTCTATTTAACTTGTAGTTGAGGACTTAATCTAATTTTGCTCCTCGCTAAAAGGGTCGTCACACTGGAAGCAGCATAATTTGCATATGCAGTAAATCACTATATGTTAGGGGATTTTCTAATATTTCAGACAACATAAAATATACTTAATGCACCCAGACTGTGATCATTGACATTGACAGTAAATTATCAGCGGCATGTTGATGACAAAGAGGAAATCTAATGTCGGTTGCAATCATGCAATCAGCTAATATAAGTTAAAGGTCAGATCAATTATACCAATAAAAACTGCTCATAAATTCCAAATTTTCTTTCAAAATTAAAAAACTGACCAAGCCTTTTTTCCATTCCCATGCAAGCAATTACTGATCAGACAGGACAAGTATCGTCCTTCACCTACCCCATGACACTGAGTGTCTCATCGTAAGCAGCTTCATCTTAGAATATGTCTGCTGGTCAAAGTCTCTGCTTTGCTTCAATTAGTCGCATCACTTCAAATGTCACCGCAGTCTCTCTCATTAGCACATGGCAGATAGTGTTAACACCATCACTCTGTCATCTCCAGGGTGGCCATCCCATTTGGTGGTTTCGGAAATGCACCCAAACCTGCTCCCATCAAGGCTGTCCAGATAGAAAATCTTCCAGACCTCCCTGAGCTGCTGACGGACGATGGGGTAAACCGGCCCTCCTTCAACAGAGCCGCTCTGGGGTGGGTGTCATCCAGCGGTCCTGTCTCCATCCCGTCCGTTCCCATCGAGCCTGCCCTTCCTGAGTCAGACGACCTTTGAACCCATCGTGAAGTCGCACAGAGATGCTGCCTCCTTGGTTGCTTCGCCTGAGGTTACAGTGGGTGGGGTGACATCAGAACGGAGTGAGGGTGAGAGAAAGCATTGTGTTGGGTGTTACTGCGTAGCATGTATGAAACCTTGTTTTTTTTTTTTTTTTTCCAGTGATGTCGAATATTGCACTGCAGGGAAAGTCAATATAAAACACTTTGTACAGCAGGCAAATATTCTTGTATATTAATGTGCATAAGAGTACACACATGTTTTTGCTCAATAAAGTGTTGTGGAAAGAAAAAATGCTTCTAATTTAATTAAAGATGGTTCTCCACCACTCCAACAGTTAATAGAATCAATACACTATTTTCTTTTTGATATAAAGATAAACATATTTCACGTGTCCGCAAGTAATAATTTTGCAGCCAGTTGATATGAGCTTCACTGAAGGCTAACTTGAATGAATGATGCTGAGCCCCTGTGCTATGCTCCTATGCAAACCCATCACTTACTGCATCGTGTGAGAGGCCAAAGATACATGTGAGTCACTGTAACCACCTCAAGGTTACACTGCCTGACAAATCAAATCTGTTTCTCTGACATGAGCGACTTGACTGATGCGTCTCTCACCTCTTGGCTATGCCCAGGCGAAGGAGGGGGATTGATGGGCGAGCAGCCTGATGAGCTGTGCCCACTTCTTATCCATCTTTCTGTTTATTACGACAGTGCTTAGGAATTCATCTCAGATGTAACAGGCTGAAGCAAACAGCCTGGTTGTAAATTACTTGCAGGTCGTGCAAGGCAAGCATGATGAGTTAGCCATGTCTTACCAAAAGAAAAAGAAAAAAGAAACATATTTTTCAGTAGTAGGCATGTCTAATTAGATCATGATAGAAGACCTCTTTATTAATCAAGAACACATTTTTTACGTTGCACATCATATCTTTGAGCTTGCAAAAATTTTTTGTCAGTGAAAATTGCTTTTAATTATCTGTATTCTATATACTTAGTTTATTCATTTCCATAATGTGGAGGGGGGGAAAAGAAAATTGAGATATCAACTTGCCTCATTACTTTCTCTGATATATGTACACTTGTACCCTGGAGCACCAAAACCCACAGCGTATTTTAAGTTGAAACAAACCTGCTTTTCAGTGGATACATCAATATTTCAAAGATTTTCCTTTAGCTTTTTTATGCTAACAATTTTGATCCTGTTTTTCCTCAAGGGTAAAGTCAGAATGATAAAATTCCTGCTAAAGAATATCCACTCATTTGATGTCTGAGAGCAAATGAAGGCATCAAAAGGATTTAATTGCGCTATCGATTGTTAGTTTTCTTCTTGTGGCACATACACACTTTATTGCATAGGCTGATGTGTGCAAGAAAAGAAATACTAACTAGGCCACTCAGGAGGACCAACAGTTGAAATGGACAGATCTTAATGATGACGGGTTGGTGATCTGACTACAGCTGTCAGTCGTTGTCACACATTAGGTGACATTAAGCTGAATGAGCTTGGGCATCACATAAGTAAGTGATACATCTAGTTTGCAAGCCAGACTGTAAATACTGTCAGCGATGGTGTCTGAACTATTTTTAACTGTTACAAATACAGTTACACTATTTTCTGAGTATAAGCTAAGTTTGAAAGTAAAATA
>OMNM01034876.1:0-10135 GCA_900302745.1 Parablennius parvicornis | reverse complement strand
AGAGAGAGAGAGAGAGAGAGAGAGAGAGAGAGAGAGAGAGAGAGAGAGAGAGAGAGAGAGAGAGAGAGAATCACCCAGTGATTATTTGTTAAACTCACAGGTCAAAGTTACGTACCTTTATTGTATGTGGGCAGACTGTGGCCCTGTTTGCACCACAAAGTTTTAAGTGATAACAAGTTCTTTTTATGTTTGATTTTTTTGTCTGAAAAGTTTGGAGTTTATAATGTAATGTAAGCCGTATACGGCATCATTAAGCACAGTTACCACGTCTGGACGTTTGAAACTCCAGTCCATAAACTGGTTTGACGTTGAGGACAAGCTGCCGCTAAGCACTCTGATCCCTGAGGCTTATAACAACGTGCGCCTTTTATATGGATTTTACGGTAACGGGCTTCATGCCGCCACATTCTACTTCCGCATGTACAGTAGATCCATGCTGTTTTGAGCCCCTCCGCTTCTCCAAAACTTGCTGCACACACACACACACACACACACACACACACACCACGGCCACCATCGCTCTGGCTCTCTGTCTGCCCGCCCGTTGTGCACATACACACACAGCTCTGTGCACCTGCGGCTTAAAGTATAGTCCAGAGCGGCTTATATATGTACTTTTTTTTTTTCTTTTTAAATTTTGTTGAGTGCGGCTTATATTCAGGTGCACTCTATAGTGCAGGAGATACATCCGCCCTGAAACCAAAGCGAGATGACCAAGTGATGCAAATATGGCAGCGCCCTAAATTCAGCAGAAAATAAGGTCTATCACACACAATTATAAGTAGTATAATGTTCAGTAAAATGCTGCATTAGTACATGTTCTGCACCAATTTTCTCCAGACTGTGTCAGTATCCAATGTGGGGCAAAGCATTAAGCTGGTAAACCTTGCCCACCATTTAAATATCTGTATTTTAAAAGTGAGTCGGGATTTTCTTTCACATATTACCTGCCTGGAAAAAGGAGGCCTGAGTATATGTTCTATGAAAGCCTTTTTAACCTGGAGGCGCCCAAAGATTGCCTCTACGTCTGCCAAAAACATCCTACAAGCAACTGCAATGGGCAGTTTACCAGGTCTGCTCTGGACTCTGTGCAGTGTATTATTACGGTTTTTGACAAGTGTAATTCTGACAACCTTTGAGCAAGCAAAGCCACAGCACCCCCGTGATCTGCCACATATCCAGGTGGGATTTTCCAATTCCTTCCCTCTCGAAGAAAAACTCGGTGTGCAGCCAGGTGGAAATGAAAGAGTAAGGTGTGAAAGCCAATCTAATGTGCAAGATTGTCGTGTAAAGTTATGAGTCGCTTTCAGGTTGTATTAATGCTCTTTCAGTCTGAGTATATATTTACTGCTCACAACATTAGGGACAAGCTGGTGCAGCACGACGAGAGGCAAGAAAACGGACTGCCTGCTGGTCTGACTAGTTTACAGATTCTTTATGTCCTAGGATTATCTGTACGATTTCCAGAGAAGAGATGGACCTCATGCCTCATTGACTGCAGAATTCAGACAAAAATGTCCAGACAACAGGAAGTCTGTTGTCGGTGAGAAATACAAGATTCAAACAGAATCACTCGAATTTGAACGACTGAAAATGTACAAAGAAACTCAAAACTCATGGAGCTCCTATTTACCAATTGGAGGTTGTTTGAACTCTACAGTCTGCATGAGTATCGTTGCTGACCACAACACTGATTTATCTTCTGATTGCAATCTGCTTTCTTTGTTAAGTTAACTTGACTCAAGACGGCCTCTACACTCACGAGAGCCATGACAGCAGCCAAGGGATCGATATCGTGAATGTGACGCTGTCATGTCAATAAAGACTGTAAATGTCTGGGGAAGGTTTATAATTTTGTTTTATCCATCGCAACAGGATTTCAGAGACATCTGACTGTAAGGCTGCATTTAAACGATAATGTTTCAAGGGAAAATGCATCTTTTTTGCATTTTTGTCATGGAAAAGTTTCACATTAACAATTTGATAGTGATGTCTGTAGTTTTCATGTTGAGCCACTAGTGAGTGGCATCGGTTGTTATTGCAATGAAACCAGTGAACAAATGAATCTAAACATTAAGAGAATCTGGACTGGGAGTCATGACACAGGAGGATGTCTGAGCATGTGCAGAGCAACTATTTTTTATAAAAAAAAAAAAAAACTTCTACCTTGGGAGTAAAAAGTCACATTTTCACTGGCCCTCAAAGTGCTCGGAACGATTCACATTTTCACTTAAAATCGTTCTTATGTCAGCAGGGCCTCAAAGGAGACATAGTGGGTGCTTCCTGTATCTTAGAATCCTGGTTTAACCTGCTCGTTTGAATTATGAAAACTTCCTCATGTTAACCCACTATTCCTTGACTTTGTCATGATCTTTTATCATTATTTATTGTGTAATGTGATTTACGTTCACTTCCGGGGCCATTGTGGGAGGAATCCCGAGTATCCACAGTAAAGTCGTCCATGCACGGGGAGAGCACAGAAAGGTACCAAAGCACTGGAATTGATGATCATCCGCCTGTGAGGCGAGAGCACTGAGCCCGACACCAACACGCCGCCTGATTTCAAACCAAGTCGACTGTAGAAAAGTGGGAATAAACAAAAACCTCAACAGCTCCAGCTGTCAACATCTGGAGATGCCGGTGTTCTAAAAAGATGTTTGCAGAATAAAATAGTCCTTTTTTTACCTTGTGTTTAAAAAAAAAAAATTTTCGCATCCCCTCCCTCTGCCCCTGCCGTTGCATGAGAACAAGTCCCGACTGTATACCAAATGCAAACACAGCCACACACATCCCCGTGTGTCAGGAGATGTGATGATTTACAACAATCAAACAATATTTCATGAGTCCCAGCTGGCTGCCAGGAGCCGGAGTCCTTTAAATTTGTAGGAGAGAACAGTCCTTGTTGTCTATTTTGGTCTCTTCCTGTCTTCCCCCCTCCGATGAGTCACGCTCTGTTCCCCGCTGACGTGCAACATGCTCAGATCTGGAAAAGACGCAAACACACAGGCACCAAGGTCTACTGATTAATATTTTGGAAATTATTACTTTTTGTTTGTTTTAGTTTACCTGGGGATCAAAAACGTCAAATGGTCCCTGGAAAGTCTGAATGTTTCTGTTTCTTGATTCTTGAACTGAAACTGCAGCAACAGAAAACCAGGCACAGCTTGTGCAAATGATCCTTTCAATACAGTTTTGCCTGGAAAGTGTTTATTTGTGTGTCTGTTTGACCTTGTTGTTCCTCTTGTGTACTTGATGAATAAGGCCAGAAGCACTTTGCCCTTCTCTTTTTGATGCTGAAGTTTCTAGTGTTTACTCTTCAGTCTTCCAAACACACGAAGGACAGTGTTTGTGTTTACTGGGAAAAATCTAATAATGCATTTATTGTATTTGTATTATTGTGAAATTAGAATAGTGCATTTGATTTAATCACTTCAATGAAATCATCCATCAAAAACAATGAAAGGTCTTTTTTTAAAACGTGTTTTTACTGTTTCTTTTCTCGTCTTGCTGAAATGTGCTCTGTCATTGTGCAGATATTTGTTGAAGATGTTTGTGAATCTGTAAAGAAAAGTTTGGAAGAGGGAAGGACAGCACTCTTACTGTTGGATTATGTGACCCTTTACAGGGACTTTGAGGTTGTAAGTCCAGGGTCAGGTAGAAACCGCAGTGTTCGTGTGAGGCTGTTTACATGTTTTCCACGTTTCCCAAATGCCGGTGGGGGGGGGGGTTCGACAAACTCAGAATAACTGGTGACTGCTTTTGCTCTGATCTTCAAACCTTTTTTATTCTGCCAATTTGTACATTTTGTCTCATTACTTTCTCTGTTGCACCCATTCAAACTTCTAGATGTCAGAATCAATTATAATAACTTTTTGTTTGTATGTTGTTGTTTTTTTTGTTTTTTTTTTAAATGAGCGACTATTCTTTATATCATGTAGACTGGCTCAAACATCAAATAACAAATAAAATGCAGTCTCACTGCTGACAAACCTCTGTGATGTGAGGCCGATGGCCTTTTGTGAAACAGTCAGCTGCTCTGAACTTGTAAACAATGGAGCTTTTGCATTTTAATGAGACCATATTTTTATGTGGCTTTAATATTTTCACAAGCTTTTTGCCTGTCTTGGGATGCTAATTGCAGTCTCCTGAATGAAAGTCAAATGGTTTATAGATTATTTATCTGTTTGGGACATACATCAGTGGTCAACACCAACTTTCTTTCAACAGTGAATATATTTAATTTAAAAAAAAAAAAAAGAATGCACTGATTCACATCTTTTCCATTTAACTTTCAAGAACATAACAAAATGTTTACTCAACATTCTCATAATAAAGGATACACACTTTTAGCCAGCTAAAAATACATGCTTTGAAGTAGTCGACACCAGAAATATGTCATTTAGTGTTTCATTGAAGTTTAATAAGATGCTTAACATGGGATTTCCTTGTGATGACTCCTTTAAACCATGTATCTTGGCGTCGGAGCTCAATTGAAACTTACCTGAAATTCTGGAGTTTGAAAGTGGCCGAGTTTTTATATTTGGGCTCTGTTCGGAACCAGAATCGCTCACAAGGGGGCGCACCCCAAAACGGGAGGTTTTGATTGTCGTCGGCACAGGAGGCTGATATCATAAGCTACCTCTGGTAAATTCAATGATCAGCCGCTAACCGCTAACGGGTCAAGTTGAAACAAGTGATTTACAAATGAGGCTGTATTTTCTTTTAAATCTCCGGCTATATTGCTCTGCGGCCTGGACATTTGTAGACACTCCACCATCGACTTATTTATTTATTTATTTTTTATATTTTGCTAGCGCTATGCTATCACCATAATTGTGGCTGATTAACACGTCTAACATCCATACCAGTCAAAATCTCTCATCTACTGTCTCGGGAGTAAGTTGCGGCATGAAAAATGACCAAAATGAGAAGTGTGTTTGATTTTTTTTTTCCAAATAAATTTCAAGAAATAATTTAAAGACAATTTAAGGGAGACTGGATACGTGAAAATACCAGGTGACGACTCCTTTAACTGCCAAGCGAGTTGGCCAGAAGTTGGAGGTACTGAGCCACCAGAACTCAGCCGCAGTCCACAAACATTAACAAAAGTTGTGTTTTTGTTTGAACAAATCCGTCGTTGTGGAAACGTGTAGAAACACAAGCACTTTCTGCAAATGCTCGGGCTCAGTCACCCTAAAATCTACTTCCGCTTCACTTTTTCAAAGTAAAGGCTTCAGAAAGTTAAGAGTGTTTAGTCTCCTACTTTAACAGCATTTGTGATCCAATATAGTCAGTGAAAACTTTGATCAAAGGCCAAGAGTGGCTCTTAATGGGTGCGATGTGTTTCAGGCACAATGTTTTCCATTTTCCAAACTAGATAACTGAGCTAAATTAAAATCTTTGTTCAGTCAACAGAAAAATGTGTTACCAGTAACATTCCTAATCATTGAGCATGAAAAGTGAAGGTAACAGCTTTTTTCCCTTTAGTGCTCTAATTACCTTCATTTCTGAGTGATTATAAATGTTTTCCAACACCTGAATGCGAACGTGTGTCCTTACACAAGCAGTAATGCTTTTCCAACAGTGTCCCAGAGGACTCAGCCAAATATCATTGAACAGGTCCAGATCTACAAGCCAATTAACAATACGTGTAAGCCCATTGATTTGCTTTGCCAAGTGTACTGTAAAACAAGCCTGCTCTGTGTTGACAGGCTAATGAGGACACACTGCATGTATTTGTGTGTGTGTGTCTGTGTCTTGGCGTGACAGTGTTCATGTTTACATAATGAATTTGTTTTAGCGTCAGTTAAGTGTGAAACTGTGCGTTGTCCTCGTTTTGCTCCAAACTTCAGGAATCATGATTTGACTTAATGCAGTGTGGAGCAACAGGTTTGATTTTATTTGGATCATTTATTATTAGGATTAGCACAGAGGCCTGAAATATTAGCATTAACTTACCAACTGGTTTGTATATGTATGAGAGTAGCTGTGGCTCAGGTGGAAGAGTGGTTGTCTTTTGATCAGAAGGTTGCAGGATTGATTCCTCAACTGCCTCCGCTGGATGTATTGAGCACCTTGCACTGCATGGCAGCGACATCTAATCGTTAAAATCTTTCCCTGTTTCTGGGAAGTATTTCTGTTCTATGTGTGTTTATCACTGTATATTAGGAAATTGAGTTTGAGTTACATTGTGGTGCCAAAATTATGAGCAAACCTGAAGTTTTGTTCTTTCAAGGTCACAACAGGATTTTACTGCAATTAGCCGTTACAGCTGGTCTGGCTTAAGTGACCAGACCTCGTATCGTCTGTTGAGTCCCACATCTTCCCACATCTTCTCCAGCGTTTCTTTTGTTTACTTGTGTTTTGAAGTTTTTTAGGACTCTGCTCATATTATAGACTTACCCCTTGTAGTTCCCTCAGATCTGAACATTGAATTAACTTTTCAATGATGAGTGACATCTCTAACCTAATAATAGTACATTGACAACAATAAAATAATATTTTGTGAAATTGTTGTGCTAAACATGAAGATTGTCTAATGCTATTCATATGATTCTGCTTTTTTTCCTTTCTCTTTCACCATTTAGTTCACCTGATTGACGCATTCACCGTGCTTTTAAGAAAAATGAGTTATGGGGAAAAATGTTCTGTAGCTTAGCATTGTTTTCAAGCGTATAAACAATGCTTTTGCAATGCCGTTCATCTTGTTTTATAATGTCTGAATGACAATTGGAGGTGTTTAACACAGAATATAAAGCATCAGAAGATCCATAGATACACAATATAGAGGTGTGGTTACTTTCCATGAGCAAATCCATGACACAGCGTTGCTTGAAAATGCATATTTTGCCTCAGAAAATTGACTTGCTCTTCCCTTTGTGGTGATTAGCTCCATTATATTATATATTATCTGGCAACAGAATTAAAATTCTGCTTGAGTTAGCATGACTTTAATCTGGATAAACTGGACACGGATTACACATCGGTATCAGCTAAGCTAATCTCGATGATGTACTTTGCTGTAAAAAAAGAATAGAAACTTTTTTTCCTCAACTGTGTTTGAACGTTCCACCAAGATGTTTATATTTGTCAGCTGACGTCTGTCGCTATTTGAATCGCAAAAAATGAGACTTTCTCATGTTTTTCTCCTTTGTCTGCTTTACGTTCATCCCTGTCCAGATAAGAGTGCAGTTCCTCCTCTGCTGCTGTCCTCCGCCTCCTCCCTCAGAGACCACGCGGCGTTCTTCCAGTCAGAAACAATGCGACCGGCCAACGACCCCAAAGAGCGAGACCCGTCTCACGTGCGCATGCTGAACGACGTCCTCCGCGATCTGGAGAAGAGCTTCATCGTGCCGCGGGCCCCGGTGGGATTGTACAGGTCAGACACCAGTTACTGCCTCCAAGTGGTGTGATCTTTTTACTCCAATCTCCACAGCCTGATCTTTACATTACAAACACATTAAGTTTTGAATTCTGGGACATTTTTCATTCTTTAATCCTCCTCGATTTCCTGTGCTACACCGTACAGGTCCTACTTCCACTTTTACTCAATTTAAACTTTAATCTGCAGGAATGCTCAACGGGATGTTATTGGTTAGATTAAAAACAACAACAACAAAAAAAGTCAATTTGCAATTTCTACACTTTTAGAATTACAAAAGTCATCCAGACTAAATAGGAACCTACAACTGGAACAATTATTTGTTTTGGCCGAAGCTTCATGTTTCATTTAATTGTGTGACAACACAAATGATGCAATGGAATAAAAGCAACATATATATAAATGCATGATCTATGTGCTTAAAAGTCTTGAATCTGACATAAAAAAAATTGTTGTATTTTTCCACAGTGCATTCTTTACCTCTTTACTTTTAGCTCTGGTGTTGCTGCAGACATTTTGTACAAACTGTGTGAAGAGTTTGAGTAAATGGAACTCTCACGTGCAAAACAAATGCCTTTAACATTCAAGAGGTTCACCAAGATGAGCCAACTCTGAAGTGAATTTGCTTATGAAGTCCAATCCTCTCTCCTTTGAGCACTGAAGAATTCTTCTTTACATACCGAACCTGATCACCTCATACTAAAGCTGACTGGATTCTAATAAGGGCAGGAACTAACACCAGTGGTCACTATTGTTGGAATTATTACATTCATAAACAAACATTTAATGAGCTTCTGTGATTTTCCAGAGGAAAAGATGTAAATTAAACGAGAGCAGCTGGTTCTGTTTGGTGATTTAATTGTTTTTTTATAAAGTGAAGAAAGTGCCTATATGTAATAATCAGATTTTATTGCCCTGTTTTTAGACAGCCATTTATTGATTACTTAAATAAATGAAAGTGAAGTGCTCCCACAGCACATTAAATATCCCCAGGAGTTATTTAAATTCACACCTTCATTTCCAAAGGTCTCCTGGTCTGCTGCCATTATACAGATAATTAAAGAGGCCTTTATTAAATGTCAAATATTTAGTGTGCAAAACTCTTTTATTGTGAGGAGAGGCAGTGTTGTGCTCAGCAATCGTGGAGGCAGATCAGAAGCTGATTGAAAACAGAGACCAGGTGTCTGGGTAAAGCTGCGTGAACTCATGACCTTCACCGCTGCGATCCACGGCCCAGTCACACAACAACGTTTCAAGAGAAAACGCATCCATTTTTCTAGGTTTCGTTTCAGAAAAGTTTCATATTGGCATGTAAGTGATTTGAAAATAATGTCAGTTCACAAAGAAACTTCAGATTTTTTTTTTTTTTTTAAATGATGTAGTTTTCATGTTGGACCACGAGGTGGTGCTGTTGCTTGTTTTTGTTATGAACTCACAAACACATGCGCACAGATATACAGATAAACATTAAAAGAGTCATATTCTACAACTTTTCAAGAGTTTCACGTGGTCCTGTTGGTCCAAATCAGAAACTGCTGTGTCTGTGTGAGCCGGACTGGCTCCGCCCACACATGCCCAACTCGGAAAGATGGTGGTGCCATGTGCCAGAGCAGAGCTGCCTAATTGTGGGAGGAGTCAAAGGGAGGACCTACCTTGATTGGGATTAGATAAACCCCCGATGACACTTTCTGGTGTTTGATTACTGATTGGCTCTTTGGAGCAACACACGTTTTAAAAAACTGAAACGAAGCCAAGGAGAGAGAGAGATGACAGACTATATTCAGTTCTGGGGCGTCATTCCAGGAATGGAGATGATTAATACTGTTTGAAAACCATTAGAAAGTGAATTTAGCATATGACCTCTTTACCAATGTTGGCACGCGGACATTCTACCGCACAGACGACCAAATTGGATTGTTATTACGGCGACTGTCAAAATAAAACTACCGAGTCCCAGGAGAATATGGGCTGGGAGTCACGACACTCTGGAGGAAACATTGTTGTTATTGTTCATCTACTGAGCGTGTGCAAAACTATTTAGCAGAGATTCATTGGTCTACAGGGAGATGGAGCCGGAGCGTTTCCAGGAAGATGCAATTTTCCCCTGTTGCCACGGAAACAGAGTTGAAGTGTAGTCAAAAACGTACAACAACTCTTATAATCTAAACACAATTTGGAGTCTTTGTATAATATGTCCAATATCCAACATACTTAAAATATGGACTGCAGTGTGTAGAAAGCTGATCAACATTAAATTGATCTCTAAACTGAAACAAAGCTCTTACTAAGTTTAAATTGACTAAATTATCGACTATCTCCTCCCGAATAGCTTTCCTTCTGTCTCTTAATCACGTGCAGTAGCATGTTAGAGCAGCCATGATTAAAGTCTCCTTCAGCCATTTATCTGAAGACTCTTCTTCTTCACCTTGTTCTCAACTCACATCAAGTAGAAGAGCAAAAATAGAGAGAAAGGAGGAATAATTTCCACTCGACACTGATTTCCTTTTTTCTTCTTCTTTTTTTGTTGTTTTCCTTCAGAGTGGCTGTGATTCATGGGCTCCGCGTGTGAAACAAACTGAAAGCCACTCATCAGCTGATGAATTAATTTGAGTCAAACTGTCCATTTCATAAACAAACACCATAAATTGCACCAAATTCCATTTACTTTGAGGAGCAACTGACTCTGACTGATAGCAAATGGTTCTTGACCTTGACTGCGCTTCTGTCTTATAACCATAAAATCACATTGTTTTT
>OMNM01034874.1:0-15993 GCA_900302745.1 Parablennius parvicornis | reverse complement strand
GTCTAACTCAGTCATAGAGAGCGAGAGAGAGAGAGAGAGAGAGAGAGAGAGAGAGAGAGAGAGAGAGAGAGAGAGAGAGAGAGCTTCCCCAAGGAGCAGAGAGCTGAGACGCTGGATAATTCCCGGTGCTTTCCCGGTGCCTATAGAGGAAGGGGCCCCTCTGGATTTGTCAGTTGCGGCTGCAGCTGTCTCTGGGCAAAATGGACCACAGTGGACCTGACACTTGATCTCTCTTCTCTCTGCCTCTTTCTTGTCCTTTTATCTCTCTATCCCTCTCTCTCGGCCTTTATGCACTGACTCTGTCTGTCTTGCTCCATCATTCCTTTCACTGTCTCATACATGCTCAATGTCTGTCTCTCTCTCTCTCTCTCTCTCTCTCTCTTTTTTAAGTTTCTTGCCCTCCCAAGAGTATGTGCACACAGTGTTGGCTGATTCACCAATGGGCTTTTTTTTTCTTCTAAATTTTAGCCTTTTTGGGGCAACAAAGCCTTTGTTGTTGAACAGCGGTTTTGATAAGCAATACTGTAGAATGATACATTGTGTGAAAATAAGTAAAATAATGCATTCAATGTCAATGGATTCAACTTTCACCTCAAACACACTCAGAGCTCTTTTTTTTTTTTTCTTCAGTAAAACCACATTTAGTTATTGACCAATAACAAAGCCTGATCACAAGATGAATACACACTGAAATATAATGATATAAATAATACTTGAGTGAGGCTGGTATTGTTTGATAGGATAAAAAAAATCAAATAACATAACTTAATTCTCATTCTGTTGTTTGACGACACACCCCAAAATGTGCAAGAGCGATCAAATAGATTATGAGCTGTAATTTAAGCCCAGAACAGGTGATCACTGAGAACAGGAGGGAGTGAAGGGAGATTTACCCAGCTAAGACTCAGATACAAATGTGTGCTACAGCTTGCCTTATTGAGGGATGTTGGCTACAAAAAAACGTTTGCAAAAAAAGAATGAGGAAGACAGCATGGCAATTTAAGTGTGGACTGTAAACACTACCTTGTATATCCTTGAATATCAATAATACAGTCAATTTCCTTCCTGCCTCATCTGTGTTTGATCAGGATATGTTTCAATATAAACATGGATTAAATTAAAAAAAAAAGTATGAATGAAAAGTGAGTAGACTACACCAGGTTACTATTGCTTTGCCAAATTTCGGTTTTCTTTTTTTTTTTCAACCGTCACAGCTGCTCCAGCTAATGATCTGGGCTACAGCTGCCAGTGTTATCACTGTGATTACTTTCATCATGATCTACACCAATCTCTTGTGCTTCCTTGCACTC
Source organism: Parablennius parvicornis (assembly GCA_900302745.1). Classification (NCBI taxonomy): domain Eukaryota; kingdom Metazoa; phylum Chordata; class Actinopteri; order Blenniiformes; family Blenniidae; genus Parablennius; species Parablennius parvicornis. Next base: position 14,683 of record OMNM01034874.1, on the reverse strand, counting down.
TCAAATAACAAAAAAAAAAAGGATGTAAGGTCTCTCTTTGGCAGCAACAGTAACTTCATGTGAAGTACATTTCATTCATAAAACATGTCTTTACACACAGTCTGTTACATGACATTAATTTACACCTCTGCTGCTTTGACTTCATTGAGTACAATGAAGTGTTCAGATGTGGTCTCAAGGGGATGTGAAAAATAATCATTCCTTTGTAATGAACTCCAAATACTATAAACACTAACTCACAGTGTTTTTAAAGCATTCTCACCTCATACAGATTCTAGTTTGGATGTTCTCCTGAGCATGTGGGTTTCCTCTCGCAGGCTAAAAATATGGATCTGAGGTTTATTGATTTTCTCTAAAACTTTCAGTATGTGTGAATATGAATATGCAAGATTGTCTGTGTGTGTGTGTTTGCCCCCCATACACTGCTGTCCAAGATGCACACTACCTGAAATCTGATCATTATAAAATGGGATAGAAGACGGGCTTCAGTAGATTTAAGGCTTCAAAAGGGAAGCGACATGATCGTCACAAATCAGAGAATACATACACACACTGATCACTTTGTTGAGTAGAACTAAATAGCTAATCACAGGGAAGTAACTCAATATCATGTGCCATGTAGACAGGGTCAACATGAAGTGATGATGTTCAATAATGATCATGATAATTAAAAAAAAGAGAGATTTAGGTGATTTAAATGCAACAAGTTTAGTGGTTCCAGACAGGTCAAGCTGAATATTTCAAAAAATTATCTACTGGGATTTTCACACACAACCATCTTCAGGGTTTATTAAAAAAATTTGCCAGTTTTCTGAGTCGAAATGCCTTGTTGATGCGAGATGACAGAAGTGAAAGGCTTGACTTTTTCAAATCGATATGACAGGTAAAAGTCACTCAAAAACACACACACACACACACACACACACACATTACAACCGAGTAACAAGGAGAAGGAAAAAACCATCTCTGTCCACACAGCATGTTGAACCCTGAAGCTGATCAGTGACAGCAGCAGAAGACCACACCGTGTCAGCTAAGAACAGGAAACTGAGGCTACAGTTCACACAAGCTCATTTAAAATGGACAAACCCAGATTAGAGTGTGATTTCTGCTCTGGCATTCGGATGAAAAAGTCAAAATTTACTGTAAACAATATAAAAACTGCATCAGTCACAGCTACCTGGGCATCCTTGCCTCACCATGTCCATCCCATTTAGAACCACTGTGTACCATTTCCAGATTCCAGCAGGATAAACCACTGTATAACTCAGATTAAATAGTCTCAAACTGGTTTCATGAACAGTTCACACCCTCCTATGTCCACGATAGTCAACAGATTTCAATCCTAAACAGCATCTTTGGGATGTGGTAGAACGACACAGTCGTATCATAGATGTGCAGCTGAAAAATATGCAGCAATTTTGTCTTACTCTGACGTCAATATGGAACAAAATCTTTGAGGAATTTTCCCAGCACCTTGTCGAACCGATGCCGCAAAGAATTTAGGCTGGTCTGAAGGTAAAAAGGGTTCCAACCTAGAAGTTGTACCTAATAAAGTGGTTTGTGTGTGTGTGTGTGTGTGTGGTTATGGTCGAATTTTCTGAGATTCCAAATAATGAGTCGACTATGAAACACCGGCAGATTGTTCTTGCGGTTTGCCTGTATTTTGATGATCATAAGCTAAGAATCATAGCGTAATGTAAACAGGTATTCAAATTACATGACCATTTAGCAAATGTTGCTTATTTTCACCAGGAAAAGATTTCATGGAGTCAAAATATGGGAGGAAAAAATATGAACAAAAGGAGAATTAGGAAAAGATGACAAGACCTGATGTAAGAAGAGAAACAATCTCACAAAAAATATAAGCAAAAAATATAACTGGTGGGTGAACAACTGAAAAAAGCCTCCCACCAAAATGTGAGTCAGTTTGCTTCTCATCTTAAAACTGTTAAATGCAGACACATTTATAAATAATGCAAACACTTCCATGTTTTGTAAATAACCTGTGATAAAACGATCTATTGGCACATTGTTCTACCAGTATTTTTGCACGATATATATTGAGAGCATGAATCACTAAATTCATTGAACATTTGAAAGCTGACATATTGTAACTTGCAGACAGGAAGAAGTGAGGAAGTTACCAAATATGGTCACTTGTCTCATTAAGCCTCAAGGCGAGCACACTAAATGATTTGTTTGTGTTATTTGCAAGTCTTTCAGACACAAACCTCGGTATGCTACTTAGTAGACAAGCTTTCACATGTGTTTGCATGTGATTTTACGTTTGTGTTTTTACGTGCACAAAGTTTTCACATCTTTTTTTACCAAGTACTGCAAAAATGCTGTTATAATTCCAGCTAACATGAGCAAACACAAACATATAGATGCTTATGTGACATTTTTTTTTTATTGTGAATGAACATGTATTAAAAATATAGTGGAATATACAGTAAATATATAGATATATATAGTTGTAGGCAGATTGGCAGTTTTACACAACTGCCTTGAGTAAAATGTAACTGACAAATTACAGCCGGTACCTGAGAAAAGCATCTCAGTGCTCTTTCATTCTCAAGTAATTGACCTACTTTGTCCATATAACACATCTGGTTCCCAGAGACGCTCAGTCAGGCCCTCAGTCTCTATAAAGTGAAACACCATCCATAAAATCTCCATTAGAGCAGGACTGCCAGGAGGTCGCCGTGAGGAGAATCAGGGGGTCACAGCTCCACTGTAATGCCTTCACACAGGGGGTTAGAGGTGAGTGCTGTTGACATTCCTCCCATGACTGTCTGATATCTGTGTGATTGATCAACCAGAGAGAAGCTCTGGGGGGCTACACACCCACTCAGCTTCTGAACTTAAACATTTACGTTTGGTCCAGCACCTTTCACTCTATCCGCCCCTACTTTCTTCCTCTTCTTCTCCGCCTGTGCATCACATTCTCACTCTGTCACCTAAATGTCTGGTGGATCTCCACCAGAGGCTGTGGTGTCACACGGGGATTGACCTTGGAGAAACAGTACCAGAGAGTGTTTATCTGGCTTTCCTCTTAGCTAAACCAGATAAAAGAAGCCGTGATTGATCGCCCACTCCTCGCCTGAGCCCTCATAGGTTTTCTGTTAGCAGTTCAATGTGAGCTACAGTAGAGGGCTGTGAATTACAGCCTCGTCAAATTCCTCACCTTCTGAGAGTCATTGGTCTTGCTGTGCAGGTGAGGACTTTTTTTTTTTTTTTGATACACTTGAGGTTGTACTGCCTCCTTAGACAGAGAGAGACAAGAAAATTCGGACTGCGTGGGAAAAGCATGATCACAGCTTTTTCCTCATTGAGACAAGTTGTAATTGGACCTTGCTGAAAAAAAAAAAAAAGATTCTTGTTAGTTTGGATTGGGGCCTTGTGTCTTCACTGAGTGCCACACCTCACACAGAATGAAGGCGGATTTGTTTTAAAAAAAAAAAAAAACGGACATGAAAGACACGAAAGTGGTTCCTACTTCTAACTGCAGGCCGTGCAAACTGAGGATACAATCAGGAGCTTTACAGTAAGGACACAATTGAACCTAACACGCCCAGCTTTCCCGTAGGCAGCCGGTCACTGGTGGCCACTCGCGGTCCATCTTATCTCTCCTAATCAAATACAGCAGCCTCACAAAATCACATGTAATTAGAGGTTCTTTATTTTTTTCCAACCTCTTACAGCCCGAGCTCTGTGAAGATAACCTTTTCCACTGCCGCTGCCTCTTGTGTCTTTGAGTAAATAAACAAACAAGCAAACAAAGTTGGAAGCAGATTGTCAGCAGCGGGACAGGCTGATCAGGGTTCAGTCCCCAGGACAACAGGACTGTTAGTTTTCCCCCTGGGAGGTGTCTGTGTGCATGTGTGTGTGTTGTGACGGAGGGTGGGGGGGGGCTGACTTGTTGTTTATTACTATAATTTGTCTGAGTGGCTTTGGAGAGATTTCAGGGATCTTTGAAGTGAGGTGGGATGAAGCCTGGAGTGTGGCATGCTGTGCCTGGGATTTGGGCCTAATTTTCAATTCGTTTAACCTCTACCTCCACCCGGTTGGCACCATTTCTGTAATCTTCCACCACAATCCTTTATCCCGTGTCGTACCATCCTGGATCTTTAGGGCCACACAGATGGAGAACTTCTGTCAGAGGAACATCCATCAAGCGTTGTCTTACTCAGGTTCTTACAACATCGCATTCAATTATATTTCCTCCCACACAAGAAATGACTTGAAGAAAGAAAAACAGAATGATTACAGACACTGATGTTGTGTAATGTCTGACACAGAGATTGAAAAAAAAAAAAAATCTCTCATTGGGGTGTTTGTTTAGATTTGTGGACTCAACATTTGAATAAAGGAATGGAATTTAAGAGAAAACTTTCCATCGGATTCTGTGTTGCAAAGTCAGTGCAAGTAATTTGATTGCTAATATTGGCTGGAGCAGGAATTAAAACACAGGCTTTAATTCCAACAACCCCACACAGTTAGTTGTTGATTACTGCTTCGAATTAGCATTTAATGTGCTTATCAACATGATGAGCTCTTCTGGTTGAAGAAGCAGGTACTGTAAACAGCGAAAGGTACATTAAATACATTTATACAACATGCAGGGTTTCAACTTGCTCTGTTTTGTAAAGTCATGACCAGTTAATTTTAGGGCAGAACTGATGTGGATATTTATTTTCCTTTTAATGAAGTATTATTTATGGTGCTTTACAGCTACAACCACAGGGTCAAGAAGCACAGAAATCAAAAATAGCAAGAGATGAACACATTTTCTGTGTGAACTGCATAGTTTGAAGTTTTGAAATCTATTACTGTTTTGACAAAGGGCGGAGTGCAAAAAAAGTATTAAACTAATACAAAATAACAGACAAGAAAAAACATCCAATGTAAGTGATAGAATGTTAAGTTACAGAAAATTACAAAATCACAGTTACTAGTTATATTTTAGTGGAGTTACCTAATTGGTTAGTAAAACTAATCATTACTCACAGAAGACATTCGAGTCAGTGTTGAGCTTTGGGGCCTTTCTTTGTAGAGTTTGCATGATCTCCCTGTGTGTGTGTGTGTGGGTTTTCTCGTGTGAACTTCAGTATGTGTGGTTGTCTTTCTGTGTTTGCCCTCTGATTGACTGGCGACCTCTCCAGGGTGTAGCCTACCTTCTTCTATAGTCCAGCTCCAGTGTCCCACTGCTTTCAGTCTGCTAAAGTATAACAGAAAACGGATGGATAATTGGATTATACCAAATGTTATGCGGCACGTTAGCTGAGCTGTCAGCTCCATGTGGGTCAGATTAATTCATTAATTTCTGCTAATGCTATACCAGTTGGAAGTCAAATGGTGAAGCGCACATTTTTTTTTTTTGTTTTGTTTTTTTTGGTCGGTATGAGGTAATCAGTCATTATTGTACTACAGTATTTTCCAACTGCAAGTACTCAGATCCCATTTTCAGAAGTCACAGAGAATTCAACTGTTCTTGAACAAAACATTTATGAACTAATCACAACAAGACAGCACAACTAGTAGTGTAATCTGATATTAAATTTAAACATAGTAATCACAAACACATTATAGCCACAGAAGGAGGTGTTAGAGGAACGTTTTGCTTCATAATGTGTCATTCTCAACACTTCTGAAATATGAATGTAAGACAAAAAAAAACTTAAGATGAAATAGAATAATTAAAAAGTGAAAAAATTAATAATGGTTGTATTAATGACTTGCTGGTAGGTGACCACTAATAAATCCTAAATATAATAACGTATGTATCGACTGATGATAAAATTGTAACAGACATTAAGATAAACTAGAGTACAATGAGAACTGACCACCAGCTGCTCCAGCGTCATGGTTTATATGTACTCAAAAATAAAAACTATTCATAACAATCCTGAATGGTTTCAAACCGCTTTAAAAGAAGATGTACAAGCAGCTGACTACATATGCAGCCAGTGTGTGCGTGTGTGTGTTTGTGTGTGTATGTGTGTTTATGTTGTATTGCTACATAGGAAGTCCTCTCACCCAGCTCCTGCCATCACTTACACGGTTGTCTGTGTGTTGTGTCCTGCAGGAGGGGGAGGTTGTCACTTATTCCCAGAGCAGGTTTAATTGGTGTCAAGCAGCCTCAGTGAAAAGCCATCAGAGAGTTGGGAAGCTCAGCGAGACAGGAAACCTTTTATTAGGGGACTTCCTCCAACTGCATGACTCTGTGTGTCCCAGTCTGTCCTATTGTCTCCCCTCATATCCCTCCCTCTTAAAATCTCTCATCACCACGTCGCTTCCATCTGCTCTCTTCCTCTTCGTCTCACTCTCCATTGGCTTCAAACATTTACTATTTATCGCGGGTACTTCCACACTCCATGCTCACCGCATTTCCCCCCTCTTTTCCTCTGTGGTGATGTTTTGTTTTTTTTTTTTTTTTTTTTTTTTTTTTTTTTATGTCTGAGTTATTGAGAGCAAACAACAAGTATAGATTTGAACAAGCCTGAACAAAACTACTATATCAGTGGATGTTTTTTGTAGTTGTTTAATTATGTACTGTTTTGCATATATAACCAAAAGCTATAGTTTTGAAGCTGTGTCACTGGGGAAAAAACTTGGCTCTTTTGTTCATTATGGCTGCAAACTCTTCTTCCAGGGTCAGACTGATAATGTTTCAGCTGTACTGGAATGTTCTGGATGTGTTTGGGGAAGAACAATGAGCATGTATAACCTGAACTCTGTTTTAATGGAGCAACCAAACACCACACTAATAGGTCAGGATTAATGTAGTGAACAAGATTTGCGATCACACCGAGTGGGTCAGAGTCAGAGTCTTTCTCTGTGGAGATTGTATGTTCTTGCTCTGCCTGTGCTACTGTTAAGATGAAAAAAAAAATGGTTGGACAATAATGAAATAATGACAAATGGCACAAGACAATAGACTTTTCTGACTTTCCTATGTGCACTTTTCTTCTAAATGCTGAGACCTCGGTGTGCTACTTAAAGGTATTGGTAAAGTTTGTAGGCATCAACTCAATTTAGAAAAACAATTTTAAATACGTATCTCCTTCCACAAACCAAGTAAATGATTGTTAGGTTTATTGGTGACTTGAAATTGGCTGCAGGCTTGATTGCATTCTTGAGTGATTGCATCTCTGGGAAGAACTGGCAACTTCACCTTGTCCACAATGAGCTGGGATCAGCTCCACCTTCTGACAACCTCAACTTGAAGAAGACAAACGGATGTCCTCCTTGTGTTTTTGTTATAGAAGCTGTCTGAATTTTAGGGTCACACCGTGGTGTAGCAGCTTGGAATTTATAAAAAAAGGTTCCAGATTCAAGTCCAGATGGAGCTTGAGGGTCTTTCTGTGTGGAGTTTGCAGACTCTCCCTTTGTGAGCAACGGCTTTTCCAGAGATTCCAGCTTCTTCGCACAGCCCCACAAACACACATTTAAGGCTGATTGTTTACTCCAAATGGCTGCAATCGCATGTGTCTTTGTGTTCGCCCTCTATTGGACTGATGGACTATCCAGGGTATACCATGCCTTCGCCTATTAATTGCTGGGATCAGCTCCAGTGGCTGGAAATTGAATGGACGAAAGGATGTCTCAGTTTCTTTTTGATAGTGCCGGTATACTTTTCAGATTTTTACACGATGCAAGTTGATCCCTTTCATGAGATTGTTTTTTTTTTTTGTATTTTTTTTTTTTTCTGCCAACAATGGCTGGCTAATTTCCGGATACACTCTGCATAAATACCAAGTAACACAGAGGTGATGTTTGAAAATTATGCTTCATTGTCTGTATTTTCAAACGGCACACTTCACTTTTAATGTTGCAATAGTACCCATAATTGACAAACACCAACACCGTTGCAGGTAGCAATCTAAATGACAAAGAACCGGCGATTCGCAAACTTTAGCAACAACACACCTATAATTACACATTTAATTTGTACCTGCTGTGAAAAGGGATATGGTTCGAACATGGTGGGTTGCTTGTTTGCCACAGATGTGATTATTCAAAATATTGTCTGCAGGCAAAGACCAAGCACACATCCTCTTCTGTGACTGTGCCAAGGACGAGTGCATATTATTCTAGCACTTAGTCACACAAATGTCCTCTGTTTTGTATACAAGATGGGAGAAAACAAGAATGAGAGAAACTTTGTTCCTTTAAGGGCCTTTTATCCATTCCCGGGAGTGATCTGACATCCCCCAAATCTTTGGATTAGGAAGCAGCTTGAGGCCCCCGGGGCATTCCCTAAGCTGTCTAAATCTGAAATGCGATATGGCTCCTATTAGATAAGCAAATGTGCATGTAAATACATAATACATGACTGTGAGAGGACCATGATTGGCTTGTGTTTGCGTGAAGAAGGGGATAGAAAACTGAGGTCTTGAGGAGCACGAGCGAATATAGTAAGTGCTTAATGATTTTCTTGTATTCGCAAATTTGGGTTTTGTAAGCAGCAGTTTGTTCAAGAGAAAATGTGGGCAGGGTGACAGTGAAAGGCAGCATCATCCTCGGGGGTTCAAAGCACTCCCAATCCTCTGTATCACTGTCTGAAAGCCCTTAGCTGTAACTGAACATACAGCATGTGGTGTCTGTTGTTTTGAGTGGCTTGTTGACGTGTGAAAATGTTCTTGTGAAGCAGAGTTTCTTTTTTCTTTCTGAATTAGGCATCTGTTTCTTGCTGATACATACAAATGCCCAACTTTTTTAGCTGTGCGAAATTATCTGGCTTCCCGGGGAGGGCGATGAGTAATGTGTGTTAATATGAAGCCGAGCACGGCATCGTTTTAATGCGGAACAACAAGAAGATGGAGGTTTCTCTGCAAACACGAGCCTCCATTACAAGGCCCTGCTAATCCATCCATGCAAATCCATGTCCAAAATGCGCCTTTTGTGTATAATCCCGACACAATTTCTGTGGGATTAGGATTTAGCAAGGGGGGGGAAAAAAAAATTGACTGGAGGAATGCAGTACATCAAAAATATCAGTGCGTGTTGTGTTCAATTTGTTGTTTATCCCCCACATGCTTTTTTTTTTTTTTTTGTAACAGTACATCCCATCAAAGAGATGGCCTATGGAAGAAGGCCGGCTTCACACATACTTTAGCCTAACTCTGCGTGTTGATGTGCCACATGAGTGTGACAATAACATATGGAAGGTTGAATCTGAGAGTTAGTCTGTGTGTGAAAGCAGATTAAATGACTTTTATCTCGTGTCATAACAGTTTATTCTGCCTCTGCCAAGCCAGGCACTCGCACCTATACACACTGCACCCCGAACACCGTGAGCCGCCTGTTCATGGTCTTCAGAGATACCTTCCATCCAAGTAATTTTCTATACTAGGCAGTCAAACCGTATACTGCAGTGTGCAGGCTTTGTGGAAGAACAGATGTGAGGCACTTAACGTTTAATAAAAATAACTGCCTTAATGCATCAGAGCTTTGTGATTAAACAAACCAAATGGCACAAGTTCCATAAATAAGATGAATACAACACAGTGATATATTTAATACATCTCTCACTGAAAGTTACATGAAAACATCTTCAATTATCTGCACACAAAAAACACAAACGGGGAAATAAAAATGGGGAACAGCAAATCTGGCTTGATCTAAAAGTTAAAAAAAAAAAAAAAAATGGAAGAGCACATCAATTAAGATTGCTAATGTAGGCAAACTTTCATTTGTGCTGTTAGAAATTGTAAATACATTTTATAAAAGTGAAAATCATGCAATAGTGTGTTTTGCTCCCTTTGGATGAAACATTTGCAATTTGATAGTCTCAGGTCAGCAAGCTGCAATATTGAACCCAGTTTCTTTGTTCATTTATATATAAATCATTGAATCATTTGAATCTCTGTGTTTTCAGGAAGCACTGAAAGATCATCATGTATTGTTATATATCAACATCAAGTGTCATCTTCAACAATAACAGCTGTCCTGGGTGTAACCTGCCCTCACCTGTAGGCACCTAGAACTGGCCACAGCGCTCCACGACCCTGAGTTTGATGAAGCCGTATAAAAGATGGATAGATGGCATCATCCTTTGAGCTTTAATAGTCAAAACATTCAATACCAACTTTTGTTCAACTGCTTTGATATATTATTTTTATAGAGTCGAATCCCATTGTCTACTTGGATTCACAATATTCTGTCCCTATCTTGTGTTCTTGGATTGGCCAACGAGAATAAAGATTAAAAGAACCTCTGAAACTTGTAGTTCACAAATAAAAATGTTAATAACTTAAAACATCTCTGACAGCCTGTGAAAAACATTTGCGTTGCTGTTTGTTTAGAATTCATGCCACAGCTGTTGTGTTGGATCAAAATATATTGTTCAGGGATGCTGATAAGTGTGACTGCATGTATTCTGCTAACTCTTGACTGTGTCGTCAAGGCTACTTCATGGATTAGCAGTTAGCGATCTTATCTCACAGCACCAATATCCTCAGTTCAGTTCAAACTTCACACCTTTCAGTGTGGAGTTTGCATTTTCTCCCTTGAATGGATTTGGTCTCTGGTTTCCACTTACAATAAAAAAAAAAAAAAAACATGCATTTGAGTTCATTTGATGCATTAGAATTGCTCTGAGGGGAGAATATGTGTGTTTGTGACCCTGTGATGGTCTATTGAAATTGAAATTGAAATGCCTTTTATTGTCACTTATACCAGGTACAGTGAGATTAAAAACAACTCCAGTAACAGTGCAACAGTTAAAAAAAAAAAAAAAAAAGAGCAGAAGATAGTAGAAGAAGGAGGGTGGGGGGTGTAGGAGGTAAGGTGCACGGTCCAGTCCTGAGAACTGTACACTGTGTTGTGTGTATTTACAGGAAATAAATAAAAAATACTATATACAGATGTAATACTATATACAGATGTATACAGATGGAAAGTAAAAATTATATTGCACATTATGGAGTATAATTTCACATTATGGAGTATACACTAAAACAGATGCGACATACACTGAAACATGCGTGAGAACGTTGTGAAAGGAATGCCTATAGAGAGGTGCGAGACTGTTAAGTCAGTGCACACGAGAGTTCACAGTGGTTATGGCTTTGGGGAAAAAACTGTTCTTGAATCTGTTTGCTTTAGATCTGATGACCCTGTAGCGCCTTCCCGAGGGCAGCAGGTCAAACAGGTCAAGTGGCCTGTCAGGTTGCATTCACTCATAATCAGCTGAGATTGGATCAATGCAGCTTTTTCTTGTATGAAACTTTGTTGAAGGTGGATGATAGCGACACGTGATATCTGTTAATGTGGACTTTGACACCAATTCACTGCATTTCCTCAGTACTGTCTCATTGTGTCATAACTCACCCTCCACCGAGAACAGTCTTAGGATGAATGGTATCTAATCGACATAAAGTGATTATATATATTTCTATTTTTAATTTAATTAGAGCAATGACTGCCAAGTGAATGATTGAAAACGTAAAAGGGGTTTCTTCTCCGGACCATCTAAACTCTTCACACCAGTACTTTAACTCAATTCAAACTAGTCATTCATTGATCCTGTCAAATAAAATAAAAAAAAAAAAAAATAGATAGACAGGCACACCGATGAGTTGCTCTGAAAACATCCCCTCCCACGTGCGGGCCATAAAATCACCCTCTGTGTCTTTTCTGTTCGTAGGTGACTGGATGGACTTTGTTCTCAGGGCTAATGAGGCAAGTAGTCTATTTACAATACCTTTTGAATGTGCTCCTGTGATCCACCTGGGGATTTCTCCAGGGACGGACGTCTAATTTGGATTATCAACCAGCAAATAACAAAGAGCTTGAGAATGCAACACTGAGTCAAATGTAGAGTTTATAAGCAGAGGGCTTATTGATTTCCCCGAGGACATGATATGGCTCTCTTCAACAGACAAGGAAAGAAGAGCACTAATCTATTTCACACATTTCATCCTTTTTTTCCTACTTACATGCTCTCTTAAAGCAACAACACTGATAAATAATGCAGAAACGTTAACTCTTCAAACCGGTTATTCCAGATTTAGCAAAGTGTATTCTTGTGTCTTTTTTTTTTTTTTTTTAAGGTAATTACAGAAGCTTCTACAACCAAGGGGCACTGCAAAGATAATCTCCTGGTTTGCTGCTGGCAGCAGAAGTCTATTTTCAGAGCACAGCAGTCTGTCTCCAGCTTCAGGCTAAATGTCATTTGTTTATTAATATTATTACCCTTCATAAATGTGTTGTGGTATTTTAAACTCCTGGTATGTACCTGGTGGCAGGTACACTCTGTAACCAAATGAAACTCAACATGGAAATCTGCTCTCGAGCTGTGTTCGTTTTGTGATAATGTTGGCTCTTGTTGCACAATAGGGTCATATTGAGAAGACCAGCAGCAGCTCTTGCAGGGTCAGTGTCTTTACTTAAGGACACTTGAGCAGGATGGATATTGAATTATTCTAATCTCTCTTACAGTTAAGCTGTGCCTCAGGATTCAGATTGTACACCGATTGGGTGGTGGTAGAAACGGATACCTGGCTGCTCTATTGCTGCAGGCGCGCTACAAATCATCTGTATCTCTTCTTGATCTCTATCCAGTTTCAGGTTGCATGGAAGCTACAGCTTAAGACATTAGTCATAGGGAAAGGGAGAAGTAACTCACTCAGCGAGCCAGTCAGTGCCCGTTCCCTCTACTTCTGCACACGTGTGGGCAAGCTGGCGCACTTTTGGTATCATTTCGAAAGGAAACTGAGAGAAATTATCGAACATTTTCTAAACTCATTATGAGCCATTAGAGCTGAAGACTGAATTGTAGTGTTTTTCCCACACCAGAAGGGCACAGGATGCAGAGACATGAGTCAGTCATGAAGCCGTCACACTGCACCCAGTGTCTCAGCAGTATTGAGTTGGGTTCAGTGTAATGATAAATCATGCAGTACAGAACTGCGCGAGAGTTACTTCACTGAATTGAAAAGACAGTGCTTATTTGATATGTTGTGGCCATTCCTGCCATGCGGGGACTCTTCTACCGCTGCATAGCTTTCAAGACTAAGTGAAAATGAGACGCTATGCTTTACAATCCGTCCATCAATTTCTTCATCGTCCGTCCGTCCGTCCATCCTCTATGCTGATCAGACACACCGGAGATGATCTGAGCTGGCTGTGGGTGGAAGCAGGGCACACTCCAGACACACACACACACACACACACACCTGGGTGCAGTTTAAGGAGGCTCTCACAGGAGAACTGTGTGGTCCACTTCAAGTGGACCAGAGTTCATTCCGTTGGATTGTCCACTTCAGTTGTGCATGTGGGAAAGCTTGTGACCAAACAAGTGCACCCTGCTCCGCTTGAAAACTTGGGTCTTGCAAGTGAACTCTGGTGCATTTCTTTTACAGGATAAAATGCCTGCTGACTCTCCGGTGGAGCAAATACAGGAAGTGAATCAAAGAGCGTGTGGTGCATTTTGAGTAGGAAAAAAAAAAAAAGGTCAGTATAAGTGGTCAGAGGAAGCTGAAGAAAAAGTTCCAGGAACTTAGTAAAACATAGCGAGATCACGATATAAATATATAGATATTGTTGCGTGTGAGTGTTTATTGGGTAGCATATGAAGAGGACTGAATATGATGGATCACCATGTTTGTTTCTGGCCATTCAGTAGATTGAATTCTCTTTTTCCTTGTGCCTTTTTCAGTGTCAGTGTTTATTTTTGGCAAGAGCAGCCCAAAGGAGCAGCTGTTGGAACCGCATTGCCTTGTAGATGCAGTTTGGTCCACCTTCAACTAAAGACTTCCAAACAGTGTCAGAGTTGATTTAACTGAACCACAGAGAAAACCCACACATGATCAGGCAGAACATGCAAACTCTCCACAGAAAGGCCCCACGTCCAGAATTTAACTGTCACTATGAGACTAAATTAAATTTCCAATCCTCAAAATGTTGGCCCATTTCTAGTGTTGTGTCACAAACAGCTCACATGTCTGAAATAAAGACAAGTATAAATCATCTGTTGTCAGAGCCGGATTGATCCAGTCATCATACCAGGACTCCAAAAAGTGAGTATTACTGATCATGTATAACTATGCACCGCTTCTGATTTGGAAACACTCATAAATGATGCCACATCAAATTGATAAACTCAGAGGAAATAATACTCAGAAACACACCATCAGCTTATGATAATGTTTAGGGAAAATCCTTGTGTGTATCAAGCAGAATGCATGGTCATTGAGGGACTACTAGCCTTTCAAATCACCAAAAATACTATTTCGCTGAATTAAATTCTGATTTTGAATGGTCAATAATGTCTATGTTTTATGCTGCTGAAAGATTACACTACACATATATAATACATGCGACCACAAATCATTTTAAAGCAACATGGATTCGCGTTGTAAAAAACATGTAATGAATCGAAAATTGACAAAGAATTCAATTGTTTAAAAGTAACCAGGATATGTTGCCCAAAGCTAATTGATTTGAAACTTTAACTCTTTACATATAAACTACATGTAATGTCTGAATGATAAGCGTTTCATTTTTTTTCTTTCTTTTTGAACTTGTCTCCAAAGACCTCAATGATCTAATGAATGTGTTTGACACGCAGGTCAAGAGCGATATTCCTGCCGTCTCTGCCGGCAGCCATCTGTAACACTCAGTCAACCGTAACACCATTTCCTGCTTGGATTTACAAAGAGATTAAGTACAT
>OMNM01034873.1:0-11762 GCA_900302745.1 Parablennius parvicornis | reverse complement strand
AAACGCTGACACATTTTTAGCAGCGAAATGCTGCGCGATGTGTTTGCCAAGTAGTTCTTCAATTCGTCTGCCGTTTGGTTTTGACCATTTGGAAAGAGGCTTTTGTGTCAGAAACAAAACAGGTGCTTGCTGTGTGTAGAAATTTAACAATGAAGCAAAACAGTGCAATTTCACACCAGAAGAACCAAAACACTGAGCTAAAAAATTACAGGTTTGTTGACCTATGCCCCCTCCTTCACATTACACATGTTCATGTGATTCATTGTTAATACCAAAACGTTGAATATTAAAGTGTGAGCCAAGCGTCAGTAGCCTGCATAGTGTTCTTTTATTCATTGATACATTTTGCTAGCACCTTGAACATAATTAGTTACTGCATCTAAAAACAAGCTGTGTTTTTTTTTATTATATGCCTGATTTAAATAGAGTCTTCAGAACACCGACCATATGTTCCAACCCTTATACCAGCTCGTTTGGAAAGTGAAGCTTTGAAAAGAGATCAGAGGACTGACTGACGATTTTTTTCCCCTCCAACATCTCTGGTACTTTCTGATAATTTATTGTAATGAAGTCTTTCATATCCTGACCTGCTCCCACAATGGGTCTATCTTATACCTTAAAAAAAAAAGAAAATGAAAAAAAAAAAAAAGAAATCACCACAAAGGCTCGAGAACCCCTGGAGCCGTGTACCTCGATTCAAATATCAGTCCTGTGCGGGTCGGTACCTGCTACTCGTCACTGTTACCGGAGAAGCCAATGTGGAAATTAGGCTCAGCAGAGAAAGTCTAATCAGCAGTATTAACTCGGTCTCTGAGGTATATTCTGATGCGGAGTTCCCTGGAGATGTTCAGTGGCTTTGGGAATGTCCTCCAGGTCACATTAATTTTTTCCCCTTTCCCCAATAGGGCACGTCCACAGAGGGAAGCGCATAACTTAAGACTCACTCACACCTATGAATTTAATATGTGCTGACATACTGAACAGTGTTAAATACTAGGTTTCTGATTTAATTTTTATATATAACTTCCATAAAATTTGTGTTTATTTCTATGTAGGCAGGACATTCATTTTCCTAATTGTCCAAACTTTGTTCATGTTGTTATTGGATGTAACGTAACTCAACGAGATTAAAAATGGATTTCATTCTCCAAGCCTTACCTACCTTTTTTTTTCTTTGACACTGATATCTTGTCCAGTTGCTCATTCTTCTTCATTTGCTTCAGCATTTGTTTTTATGAAGGTAAGCAATTTTAAACATAACGTTTCTGCTGTTTTTGCCTTAAGCGCATAGTACATTGTACCAAGTTATCCTCATGGAAATACACAAGTCAAAGAGTATCTGGGAAGGATCCGACGCATACCTTAATGTTAAAATTAAGCACCCCATCTTACAAGTGTCGTGCTGCAAGTTGCGCATGAGTAAGTGCACAAAGGAGTCAGGGATCTGCATTTTATTCCCCAGGCTACTTGTACTGAAGCACTAACTCAAATGCTCAAACAGGGTGAGACCCGAGGAGCAACAAGGTTGAAAATACCTTACAGGCAGGGGATATGACATGATGGATGAACTCGGAACCAAAATGAGGTACAAATAGAGGAAAACATGCTTGTAACTGCTCGTCTGTGAATCAACTGAGGGTCTCGTTTTCCATTTTCGGTTTAGCTGCCATTTGAGCAAACAACACACCGGGGAAGTTTGTGCTGTTTTGTGTCGGCAGACAGAAATCCTGGATGACACGGCAAATCCATCCATCTGTGATTAGCAACAGTGACGCAATGAGGAGGCAATTTGTTCTTTGACTCCAGACCCGACCACCTACACACAAGTCTCTCTCTCTCTCTCTCTCTCTCTCTCTCTCTCTCTCTAAAGAGCTTGCTGAGGGCTCCCCAAGCACTACTTCATCTCAGAGGATGTCAAACATAATGTTGACAGTTAATGTGGTCATTTGGTGCATGGCTGGCAGGGATGGCTTTTCAATTAATATTGCCCAAATGGCAAAAATGCTCAATTAGCTTTTATATATACTGCTTTCTGATGAATTCAGTGTAATGGGGAGGGCAAATAATTTATCAGCTGTGTTTTATCTATAATGACTTAACTTAAAGTTGCAATGATCAGCAGACCTCAAAAACCCAAGTTTTTTTTTTCTTTCCTTTTTCTATGTCAGCCTCAGTCTTGGACGTGTTGTCTGAAAGACTTATAGTTTTCCTTCTGGGCAGCGGGCTGGACAGCACAAAGCTCGGCAGAAAGACAAGCTGGCAAAGATGGTTAAAGGGAGAGTGAACCTCAAGCTGCTGTACAAAAAAAAAACAAAAAAAAAAAACTTCTGATACGAAGAGGAACAGATGTAAACATACTAGTAAATATCAAACATTGACAGTCCTTAGAAGCCATGTGAGACTGTGGATCTCCAGAGTGCCGACTGTGATTGGACAACACATAGTGTTTCTGCTGTGTTGTGTTTCCTCTCACTGTTATTTTGTGTGCTTTCATCATATCAGCTCATAATGTGTGTGTATGGTGAGAGCACCAGAGACTTTAGTATGGGGATGTCACTGACCACTGTTGTTTTCCTTTCATGTGCAGACGGATATGTTTTTTTTTTCGTTTTTTTTTTAATTTCCCCCCTCACGGAATATGAAATCCTGTGCAGCAGCCAAGTAAACTAGCAAGTATGGCGTCTATAGGGCTCAAACTGAGTAATCCTCAAACTGCTTCTGAGACCAGTCTTCAAGTCTGCCAATCTGACTCGGATTAAACAGTGCTAACAGGATTCCGTTGGAAACATCATATTAATTTTAGCCCTTCAAAAACAGGACAGCTACATTCCGTGTACCGCTGCTTCCGGGAGATGTACTGCAGTTGTTGGGTCGACCCTCCCTGTCTCTAAAGTGTTGACCAAATAGAGTTCTTCTCGGAAGGGAAATAATTCAATAAAATCAGAGAAACCCTTGAGCATTAGTTCAGGATGTTTGGCCTCAGATGTCTGGAATCACACTGACAGTTCGTTGGTCTTTGTGTGTGTCTGTGCGGATCATGTGTGTGTAGATCCGAGCGCCAGCCTGTGGGATTTATTGGCCGGTGCAGTTGAGTGAAAGCCAGCAGCAGGTGTGAGATTATGGTTCACTCTTATTTTTTGAGGTGAGCAGATGTGGTGCTATTAAAGCCTTACCAGACACAAAAGCTGCTCCTTTGTATCGCTCTTCTCATCCGTCTAATCACGTAGAAGACTCCATCATCAAGCCGACCAGATGGGATGACGGCTTTGCCGAGATGGATCTTGAAAAGTTACGCCTTACAAGTAATACGATTTAAGGAAATTCTTACAAAGGGTGTTGAAGGCATCGCTGAAGGGAAACGCTGTCTGTGGTTTGACTAACGGTCCATTAGCAGCCTCGACGCTAAGTAGTCATCTGTGTGCCTGTGAAAAGCCGCAGATGTCTTTTAAGAGTGTAAAGTTGCTGCTGGACAACATGCGAATGTTGAAACCTTAGAAAAAAAAAAACAATACACAAAATGAACTTTACAAATAGATACAGAAGTTTTGAAAGAGAAAGTTTTCAGCATTTTCTGTGGGATGTAGTTGATAGCTGATGTTTAAATGGCAGCAGACTTTCACTGTGAACTTTATGAGGTAACTTTTCATATGACACTGTATTGAAAGGCATATTTTAATAATAAACCAATTTTGTCAAACACTTAAACGCTGCATTATTAATTTTTTCCCCCAACGTGAAAAACACCCTTTATCTCTCGACCTATCTGTTACCAGCCAGCAAGCTGCGACTAAAAGATAATCATTTGAATTTGTGCTTCAGATGGGCTGCCTGTGACTTTATTGGTGCAGTGGGTTGTCTTACAAAACCAAAGTTGATGGTTCGATTCCCCATCTCACACTGACCATGTCTCAAAGTGTCCTTGGACAGGACATTGAACCCCGACCTGGCACCAATGGTGTGTAAACATCTTGCATTGTGCCGTCAGCACTGGTGTGTGTGAATGGATGAATGTGTGACTGATCATTACTTTCTCTTCATTTCTGGCTCATCAACACAAAACGTTTTGGGTGGTGTTTTATTAACCAGGTCACGTTTCCCTTTTCTTTCTCTGATTCTTACATTTATTCTAATGACAAAATGTTCAGTATAAATATCTTATGCGTTCCAAAATTTCTGAACACTAAGTACGATGATATTAAGGGGGTGGTTATGACTCAGTTGGTAGAGTGGGTTGGTTTCCAAAATATCCAACAGGTTTGATCCCCCGTCTCGACCTGTCCTTGAGCAAAACGCTAACCTCCAAATAGGATGTGAACACCTTGCATGGCAGCTGCCACCATTGGTGTGTGGGTGTGTGTGTGTTTGTGTGCGTGCGTACGTGGATGAGTGAAGGTGACGGATCATATAAAGCAGGTTGAGACTGCTTGAGCGGTAAAATGTGCTATATAGGGAAGGTCTACACATTAAAAAAGTTCATGAAAGAAGCTGTCCTGTCCACTGTCACGCGAGCTTACTCATGTTGGAATCGTCATATGAAAACATTAAGTGCTATGAGACATTTCAAAAAATGAATTGACTTCAGTGTCTGGTGTTACTTCTGTCATCTTGTAGGCGCTAGTCAGTAATCTTCTAATCTTAAGGTTTGATCGGCCATCTTGATCTGCCCATGTGTAAGATTATATGAACACCTTATTCGGCAGCACTGGTGTGTGTGTGTGTGTGTGTGTGTGTGTGTGTGTGTGTGTGTGTGTATGTGAATTAGAGTGTGCACTTGAATATGTAGTAACAGTCAGTTTGCTCTATATAAGTCAAGTCAATTAAATATTGATTTACCCGTTTCACACTTCCTGTAGTTTTAATTTATATTATGAACATATAAAACTCAACAAGGCTGTAAAGGTGGACTGCAGTGCCAGAATTTAACCTCTGTGGGGCAGTTAAACACAGGTCACCTGTGCTGTGCAGGTTACAGAAGATTCAATGCCTTCAGAAGTGGTGGTTAGTACAGGTGATCCATTACAATAAGACTGCAAGTCAAAGCTTTACCTGCTTTAAGCTTTTTTAAATTATAGTGTTATTAAAAAGGAGACCACAAAAATACAATTTCTTGATGTAAAATTCACTACAGACATTTTGAGCCATTGGCATCAGAAAACAATATATTTCCTCAATACTATCAGAATTTTCTCTGGATCAAAGACTTCATTACGTTTATAAGCACCTGTCTCACTTTGTCATTTAATATGTATTATATATTTCATATATGGACAGGTAGCGTGCAGCAGCTGTCCCAGTGAAACTGCAAAGGTTCTGTAAATTATCAACTCACAATGTTTTTTTAGAGCTGAGGCGGTCTGCGCAGTGTGAGAGATAACTCCTTTTCTTTCTGTCAGACTGTCATTATATTTCTTAAATATGCATAAACTCTCATGGAGCAGAGACATTTCAGTCTCTATCACTCAGCACATCAGATAATTTTAAGAGAGATGCTTCTGCCAGCAGTATTTAATCAAATGATTCAAAGTGGAACAGTGAGCTGTTCTTCCTCCAGCCTGGGATTAATGTTTTTATGGCATTAATTCATCCATAAGTTTCCAACCAGAAGCTGCAGAAAAGCCTCATTGGTGCTCCATCTCAGACGGATATTTCCTCTCTGCCACTCGGGCACCGAGCAGCTCGCCGAAGTCTGGGCTCGATGTTCTGGTCATTAGTTCAAGACCATTGACTTGATAATCTCACCAGGGAAGGACAGGTAATGACTCCTATCGGCACAATTATGGCTGCTCTCACAAACAGCTATTTGTACTTGTCATGTACATACCTGCTCGATTTCTTTGACCTCCGGAGCTGATTGGCGGCGCCTCACATCTGACCCCAGGCCTTTGTCGCAAGGCATTATCAGATATGTTAATTACAAACCTTGTTACAACACATTGATCCATATGTCCTTGTACTTATTGACTTGCTTGTGATATGATATTTAAATGGTAGTCTCGCATTTGTAGATCCTGTAGGTGTTTTTTTTTTTTAATTTTATTTCCAAGGAGTTTATAATAATCACAGTATTTTTATTAATGGGTTCACTTTGTTTTAATGAGAATTACCAGTGATTCATAATTTGTGGATAAGATACAAACCGTGTCAGGGGTTTTAGTCTTGAAAAATATAATCACACTGCTTTTGGTCATTATTCACATGTGAATACATTCAAAATAAAAACTCCTCACCACCTGACATTTAACATGCAATACCCCTAACACCCCTACATTATTTTTAACTTTCCCAAAATATAATTACAGAGACTTCCAGGATTGTACTGTGACATTTCACAGGTAAGTGTTGGTGTTTTTCTCAACCCACCAAAGGTCACGTCGACTGATAAAAGAACTCAGCACAGTGTAAGGCATTCTTCTTGTCTGAACTGCATCAAAACAAATGCAAGGGAGAAAAAAGAATGAAGAGCGAAGCCATCTGTCTTGTCGCTTCACGCTCACAAAAGTTAAAAAAAAAAAAAAACGGTTCTATTTGAGACGAGACAGTTTAGATGCCGATGAGTTTACGTCCTCGTCAAGTCTGACTGAAGTCACATGTTTAAGAGGCTTAAATTAGAAAACAGGTTGTTTTCTTTAGGAAATTGACTGTGTAACATGACTGATAAGCAATTTAACCTGTAAGACTTTTAAAGTAACCTCCCCACCCTGCCAGACAAGGTGGCGTGTGCTTTTCCAACATGACTGAGCCTTCAGAGCCCCAAAATTGACTCCTGCTCACTTCAGTGCCCTACATTTCTCGCCTTTCAAATGGAATGTTTCGGATTTGATTGATTTCCAACTTGATCTATCTTTGCACCTGTACTCACCCACCTCCATCAACTTGGCAGAAATGCAACTAGAGAGCTATTGATTTTTTGCACCCCTGAAATCACTTAGAAGAGGATATACACTTTGCTCTCACTGTACCAAAATAATTTTATCTCACCAAAATGGTTTCCTATATTCGCAATTCCACAGACCCATTTAATTCAAGGGAACATTACTGTGGAGGAAATTGAACATGGGCTGGCTGAGTCAATGAAACCTTAAGATACAGAGGCAACATTTACAACCCGTGAGAAGCTACTGTGCAACCCGCTGAGATCAGTGGTGCCTTTAAAGCATAGCTAGTAATATAAGTTTCAGTGGACATTTATATAAATAAAAAAGTCAAAATAAAGGATGATTGCTGCTTTAACAAACAGAATTTCAAGCGTGGAAACTCTGGATGTGTTTACATTAGAAATTTCAAAGCACAGAATGATGAACTGGCTTTATAGAATCCTCCAAATGAAACAATATACTCCTGGCTGTGGACGAAGAAGTTTACATCAATCAAATGCTACTTCAACAAAGATTTTAGCTTCTGCGTTCACATACAAAGAACAAGCAGTGGTAATAACATTTGCAGTTTATTACTGTTGCAGCAGAAATAAGGAGGGAGGGAAAAAGGCTGGCTCTCACATGACAGAGTGTCATCCACCGCTCCACTCTTTGTGTCAAAGTCACCTTTCATGTCACAGCTTCATGGAAAGCTGCCCAATGATGAGCTGCCAGGTATTAAGCATTTTTAATCTCACTTAATCTCCCCTGAGTTTCATCCAACCTTCCACTCTCAGGAAGTTAAAACTTTATGATTTGCGATTTGTGTTCACGATTCTCATCTTTACTTCTTTATTCAATCCTCAAGAATCCCTGGAGTCAGATCGGTTCTCATTCATAATATATTGAGTTGCCGCAGCATGAAATTGCGTAATTGGCCTAATCTTGATGGAAACAAATATGTTTACGATTATGGTATTTTGCATCTCGTGCAACAGTTGTGTTGTCACCGAGAGAAATATAAAAATGGATTGACAATGAATTAGATTGAGTATAATTCCACTTTCAAGAAGAGGAAAAAAAAAAAGAAGATTTTTTTTCTTCACTGGGTGTTTTGTTTGATTTCCTGTGACCAAGTATGTCACCCTAAGACTAGGAAGACAGAACTGTAGTCACAATGATCAAACTCTGCTCATAAACAGGACAATCCAGGCTGATTTAATTTCACTGAGCTGTATTTAGTCCACACCAGACTGATCCAGTTATCTCGTCCACTAAAGAGTGCTGTATATTCAAGGCCATGTACAAGAGGCGGAAACTAAAAACACATGTACACGTACACTCACGCACACAACTAACCCGAGAAACCTTAGGGGTCCTTAAACAACTGGAGATTGTGGTCTGTGAAGCCTGTAAATCAAATCATCTGTTCATTTTCAATCCAAATGATATTTCAAGGGGATATAATTAAGTAAATGGATTCGAAAAGAAATTAAATTGTTCAACAAAAACAGACTCGCTGGCTATAGAGCACAGAGCACAGCCTATTGTCTGCATAGCAATGCTGGTCCACATTTTCCTCCGGTACCGCTGTTTTTATATTTCTTGATCTGTCTTTCCTTTGTCTTTAACCCCTATAACATGCACCCAGTGTGAAGCCACACAATCCTGTGTGACACCAGTTGAGATTTATTTATGCGGTCCATAGGTCAACTCCTTCTCGGATGCAATTGAGAGTGTGGATACAACTGGCACAGCGTCCCGCCGTTCTTTGGGTGAGTGAAAAATGTCACCAAAAAGGTGACTTATCCCACACAGGTTATGATAGAAAAATGGCGGAGATGGGTTTGCACAGTAACTCAATATAGCCTGTGAGTATTTTGAATTTTACGTGGAGCAACTTTTTCATTTGATGCTCATGAGGTGGATGAAGGAACCACAGGAGGCCACAAATAACATTTTTTTCCCAGCTTTGTGTTAAATTAACTGAAGCATTTCCAATGTCATAGTCACTAAGCAAAAACAACCAAAATAGATTATTTTTTTATTAATCTAAATGTTCCTTGTTTTGTTTGTGCTGTATCATGTGGAGGGAAATTGGTGCTATGTGCCTCTGCTCTGAAGTAAGAAGAGCTATTTGAATTCCTGCTGTGCATAATTATGATGGATGTGCATGGGTCCGGGTGGCAGTGGAGGCGGTGAATCTCTGCATGTTTGAGGTGTAGTAGTTGTCCAGGGAGCCCGGCCGCTGATGAGCTGTTTCTCAGGGCAGACAGACAAATGCAGAGATTGTGTGGGTGATCTGCAGAGCTGACAGGTATGAGAGGTACTGCGCTTCCTGTGGAGGAACATTTTTAATAGATTATACAATGTAACCGCACTCAAGAAGGGCTGACAATTTTGATTTCCCCCCAACAGGAGAGAATGCAGGTTTTTTTTTGTTTGTGACCTGTGCAGACATACACTCAACAGCTGTAAAAACTTATTACCTTTTGGAGCAGCATGCCATTCCTGCAATCTACTGATGTAATGTTGTGAGGCTTCTTTATTCCGTTCAAGGTCTTGCATTATTAAATTCATCTTTTTGAAAAGGAACTCCTTTCACTTGATATTTCAATAGAGAATGTACTTTAAAAGCTATTTGATTTCATATTCTCAAAAAAATCTTTCAGAAGTTCAGCAAAAGTAAACAGGCAGCTTCTTAGCTACATACTAGCAAGGAAAAACAACCAGCACGAGCGAGGCACATGGTTTTAATAGCCACCTGAGCAAACATCAAAGCTTCTCACAGTTATTGGGTTTGGTAGAGACACACAGTGGTAATCCCTGAGATTTAGCAACATCTTTGATGCGGGTTCCTGTGGCGTTTATGAACTGCACATCCACAGACATGTCTGTTCTGCCACTGTTGCTGCTCATGTGAACAATGTGCACAAGATCTTCATGTTAGCGCAATTTCATGCACCCCAATTTTTTTCTTTTTTTTAACGAGTTGTTCCTCAAGAGGGCATGGTGACACAATGTTTAGGTTTGTTTCTGGTGACTAATTTCTCTGTCTTGAACAGAGAAAAGGAATCTAATTTAAACCTGGAATGTGCTCAGAAAACAACATTTTGCAGAAACGATAAAGCATAAATATGAGCCATTGATCCATGCAGGTTAGCTTTCGTGTGGTTGCACTTTGCTGCAGTGGAGTGATTATAAAGAGCGATTGCCAAAAAATGAGAAATGGCTCAAGGTACTTCAATGACACTCAAAATGTACTCAAAGATACCTTGTATTTATAATATATTCAAAGTATGCCTCCTGTAATGATAGAAAATTCAGTTACATAACAAAATAATCTTTCTAAGCAAAGATACACATTTTGAAAAGGTTTTATTGTGCCAACAATGATCTTTACAACCAATGCTGCAAGAAATATAAAAAAAAAAAAAAATAAAAAAAAATCTCTGGAATTAAATAATGATGGAGAACCAGTGCGATCCAGTGTCAGGTTTGGGTCAGGAGTTATGGACTCAAGATGCAGAAAAAGGGAACTCAAAAACAAAACAAAAAACAAAGTCCACTAGTTCAAAGGCCGTGCGGTCCAGAGAAAGACAACGAAGCACAGGAGAGCAGAGACCGTCAACCAGAACACAAGAAAAGCCCATTATATACTGCAGCCACCAGGTGAAGACAATCACACACTCAGGCACAGGTGAAAGACGTCAGGTTGGAGATCAGCAATAAAACACGAGGAGGGGAAGCCAAGGTGCCTGAAACGAGAGACAACGTTAGAATCTCAACAACAACAAAAAAAAAACCCCAACTCACCAGAGACAAACATGAACCCTGACGTCAAGAGGCCTGTCGCAGTGTCTCACAGTATGACGTGCAAACACATCTCTGCTGGATTTACATTATCCTCTACTTTCACAGGCTCAACAAAGAACTCAACTATGCAGAGAAAATGTCCCCTTGCAAAGTCTCTCTTCTTTTATGATTTTTTTTTAATGTCCATGTGAGCTCTGAGGTTTCCGACACTTTTATTAGATACAGATTCATATGTGCCAGCTTTATGCTCAGTGCGCTACACCTCATATTTGTCCCAACTGAGTAAATAGAAAATATTTTTTCTAAAAGCAGCACACGCTTTGGTGTTTTGTTGACAGATTAGAAGCCTCTTGCAGCTTCTTGGCCAGTTGGTTGCATGTCACACCTAACAAGCATCAGTTAAATCCTCTTGAAAACAATGAAAACTGATAATTTTCATGACGTTTTGAATCCTGGATGCCTCTGATAGGTTGTAAAAAGTGGAAGTTTGCTCATCTCTAGGTTCTGATATTATTATTACTTGGTTCCTTCACTCTACATTGTTTTAATTTTCTCAATAAAAATAATAAAGAACACTGACAAGCCATGTTGGTTTTGTGAGAGGAAATCTCTCTAAACTCCCCGAACTGTAATTTAGTTGAACACTGCCACAGGAAGAGGAACTGCTGTCTGAGGAATGTGCAGCCACGACTACTGGTGGGTGGCTGCGTGACAGTCAAACAGCACCTTTTTGTCTACAGTAGCTGTGCAATAGACGCACAACATTTTTTATGCCTTGGACAAGGGATGGAAATTATTAGCCTTGTGCTAAATATGGCCACCTTGGGAAAACTCATGAAACTGCTTGTACATTAATATGCAGTGTCTCATCCAAATAAAACAACATGACCAGGTTGATTCCTGCTGTTTACCAAATGCTAGACGTGATCAAAGTTCCTTGATCCCAAATTAAAAGTGGGATGGCTGAGTCACATTCTAATATTTTATGTGAAGCGTTACAAAATCAGACAATTTAAGTTTCATTTTGCAACTGATTCCTTTGCTGTATTAAATTCTCTTAATTCAATGCTGCTGTGAAATTGTGAATTTGAA
>OMNM01034872.1:9850-24232 GCA_900302745.1 Parablennius parvicornis | reverse complement strand
GAAGATTCAACCACCAAACTCACTGAGTGGATGACTCAGGTGGCTTTTCATGCACCTCCCAGAAACCTTGAGTTTCACACACACACACACACACACACACACACACACACACACACAGCAAGATACATGGATTTTACAAAGATCACGTCCTCCCCCCACATCTGTCTCTCAATGGTTTGGTCCTTCTCTGCAACACATCTGCACACAGCAGGCTGATCGAAGATCACTTAAAAAAGAACTGAGCTTCAGTGAGTGATCAGTTTGCAAAAAGTCATTTAAAACAAGAAACACGCTGACCACCTTGATTTAATTCTACGTTTTAACTGAAAAAAAGTAAATCATCTGTTGTGCAGCGTTTCAATAACTTCATTACTTCACGATTGAATCTCCCTCATGGTTTGAATTTGTTTATAATCTTTGAAAATTTTTATTTTTAAAAAAAATGCATGCATAATTAAAGCAAAAAAAAAAAAAGAACAAACAATTAAGACTGTTAAATTCTTCACAGATGTCCCGGTTTATTTATTTATTTGCGCCGACTGCAAAAACTGGCATATCTGTTTCTTTGGGAAAATTTAATCAAAGGAGAATTTGTCTATTGAAGGATTTATTCTGCCAAGAAAGTTTCATTTAAGTAGAGATTTCTATTGTTAGGAAGCAAAGTAGCAGATATATAATGACCACATGAATATCATAAATTGAAATTATCTTGTGATATTCACCCTGTAAAAAATATTTAAACATATTTGATTTATTGTACTTTGCAACTAAGTAGTCATTTTTGGCATAGGTTAAACATTTTTTTTTAACATTGATTTTCCAGGATTATTAAGGAATTCTGCTCTGAAAATTATTATCGCAGTGTTGAATAAAGAATTAAATACTTTTCACCATACCTAGTACATTTGCATGTGCTATTGAAGTAAGTTTAGGTGCAACTTACTTTGTGTGTCTCAAACATTTCTATTGAGAAATATCCCACCCAAATATATATATATTTTTTAAATAATTGTTTATGTTTACCCTTCTGCTGTATGTGACACTTAGTAATGACCTTAAGGATAAGTGATGTATAAAGAGAGTTTAAACAACCTACAGTATCATCGTTAATCGCAATTGCTGATTATTAGTTTGACTTACATGATCTAATTATTATCCAATACTCAAAAATGAACATATTAGGAACTTAAAACCCGATTATGTTAAACTACAACTTTAATAAAGGTCTTTTTTGATATATTCTGTTCAAGCACAACTATATTTAATTAAGTTGCTTGTGAGGGTAAACAGTATCCCGATTTAAAACAACAAATATTGATGTTATTCTACTCACACTGGCTACATGACGTTTAGGAGCTTTTAGAAGAAAAACGCTTTAGGGTGCATAATGAATACATTTAGGATGTCTTGCTTTTGCATTATACATTATGTTTGCTTACACTGCTGCCTTTAATCTCTCTCCATGATAGTGTCCCTGTAAATTTCAAGTTTATAAACTTATGCTCACACAAAAAGTGTGGCACAAAGAATGGATAACCAGGTAAACATGTTTGCCAATTACCACATTTCTTTCAGTTTTATACTAATATGGTAACGGGAGTCATAGAATTCAAGCTCATGCATGCCAAACATGGTGTGTGTACTAATTCTTGGTAATTTTTGTTGCGTGCATAACTTTTATGTTTGGAACATAAGAGAGTCCGAGTCGGGAGTTTGAAAGATGTGAAAACAGGACATTTTAATAACATACGTTTACTGCCCTTTTATAAACATTTTCAAGATATACATTCTGAAAAAAATGTGCCCTTTTGGTCAGTTTTACACTTGCAAAAGATTAGATTTGATTTTAAAACAACATTCATACGATTGTGTTTATAATGGTTGATATATGGTTATATTTAATCGGGTATTTACTGTACAAGGCTCAATCTTCACGAAAGCAGTCAAGCACCAACATTTGAGCAAACTTAAACGACTACGTGGCAAACCTGTGAACATCTGCATGCCATCACAACACAGTGAGCATTGTGGATCAGAACATTGTATTGTTGCTCCCTTGGGGGGATTAGTTGGCACAGCCAGAGAGGCTGTTGTGATGAAGATTTACAGGCAGAAAATAATGCTGGCAGCAGGATAGTGGGCATATATGACAGGGAAAGAAAGGCAAAGAAGGGGAGTGAAAAAGAGAGTGGGTTGTTAGGAGAACAAAAGAGATAATAGAAGATAAAAGTGGGGAGTAGGCAAATTGAATAAGATTAGGGGAAAGCAGCAAACAGAGAAGAGGGGAGACTGGATGAAGCTGGAGAGAGAGAGAGAGAGAGGGAGAGAGGGAGAGGGAGAGGGAGCGAGAGAGAGAGAGAGAGAGCAAGGGCTTCTTGAAGAGAGAAAGAAGCTGCGAGAGAACATTAAAAGACAAAAAAACAACAACATACGGGGGGGGAGTGACAAATTTGAAGAATGTGCATGAATAAGTGTGTCTTGATGCCAGTCAGGTTTGCCTTAATAGATATTTGCTTGTCACTGCTGCCATTCTCAAGCTTTCTATTATTCAAAGTATACATACACACATACACACATACACACATACACACATACACACATACAAACACACTCCAGCTGGTGGATGTGCTCAAAAACTTGACATATTAAAGCATTAGCTTTAGCCAATAATTTGAAAGACTTTAAAAAAGTAATTTGAAAAGCAGCATTAAGACAGAAAAAATAAAAGTCAATATCTAATGTCTAGCATTAGAATTCAATGTCATTAAAACAATAAGAATAGATTCAAACTCTACTACTTGATG
The DNA here is from genome assembly GCA_900302745.1 of Parablennius parvicornis. Classification (NCBI taxonomy): domain Eukaryota; kingdom Metazoa; phylum Chordata; class Actinopteri; order Blenniiformes; family Blenniidae; genus Parablennius; species Parablennius parvicornis. The sequence continues at coordinate 21,428 of OMNM01034872.1, read as the reverse complement.
CAATATGCAGTTTTACTAACTTGCATGCTATCTATTTTGTTACTTTTAAAATATTCCCAAAATTTCAATTTATATTGGAAGCTTTTAATCTTCATAATTGACGGTTTTACATTTTAATGGACATCTACACTTATCAAACAACATACTTTTACATACTTCAGTGTTAGAATGTGATTGTAGATATTTTACACAGGTAAACTGAAGCTACTGAAGCATCCACCCACAAAGACTAACAAATACTCAAAGGTCAAAGTAAGTCTAATAACCCTATAACAATGTAACATGAGGAAACTTAGCAAACCTGTGAACGTGATAAATGTTCTCAGATTTAATAATGAAACAGAAAAAATAATCAGTTGTTACCTCTACAGGGTTGGTGTAAAATTTCCTTTTTGATGGCAAAGTTTTGATGAGAGGAAAAAAAAAAATCAAAACTATGAGTTAAGTCTGCAAGAACTCTAACTCTATTTGAATTACCAGGTCACACAGTTTAAGAGTTGCATATTGCTCAGTTCTACCACCTTTTTTTAGCAGGAAACTATTATTATTCTCAACCATCAAAGAAACGGTGAAGCTTTGGAAATATCTTTAAAAATTTAAGCCACTTGTGTGAGGCTTGGAGCGAGTCTTTCTTTAATACATGATCAAAGCTTGTTGCAAATTGGAATTGTATTATTAATAAAGTTATACATTTACGCTGATATTTCATCACATGCAATACGAAATGAGCAGGTACTTTTTAACCCACTTATTAAGACGGGAAAAAAAGTAGAACTTGAAGAAATCCAAGCAAAACATAACTTTCCACATGTAAAATTCAGTGTGGCTGGAATCGGGAAACAAAACAAAACAAAGTTCCACTTCACAAAGAGAAAACAAGAAATATGATGTTTCCAGTCGCCTGTTCTGTATTAACATTATTTTATAACCCCGAGGCTCCTGCAGCCCTTTATTTCTCCAGAAGAAAAACCACCTCCGCTATTCAAACATTTTCTTACTTATTCGCCACATCTTTCTCTTCCTATTACCCTCATTCCACTCCAGCCATTACCTGCTCTTACCGTCGTCCAACAGGTCTCCCACCCGACACATGAGTGCTATTCACCTTGTGCGAAGGTGAGACGCGTCGCTGTAACGCACAAGCTAATAAAATACGACAGAAAATCCAGGCTACTTTCACAGTGCGTGTCGTCTGACATCACTGAATATGGGAATGCGTTAACAAGCTTTCATCTGAACAACATATCTGTGGCTATGTGTGCTCATTGACTTGCACTTTTAACATTTATAAATCATTTATAACAAATGGCACAAAAAACCCCCCCAAAAAAACCATTAAGATGAAATTCAAAAGCAATAATAACTAATTATACTAATTTAGGTTTTTATATTCATCAACCACATTTGGGCCCTTTCGATTCCAGGTAGCACACCTGTGACAATAGCCCATGATTATTTGAGTTGTATTACAAGGGCTCATCTCTTCCAACTAAGAGGGTTTCAGCAAACTATGACACATCAAAATTCACCAAACTCTTTCATATTGAGTGTAATAAATATTTTTTTGAAATGTGTCACAGACCGGATTTTATTTCATTGTCTTCATTTGTATTGTCCATGATTATCTTTATTTTGCGCCAGATTGCCTTCCTGCCCACAGAGAGCTTGCTGTAGGTATATCATTTTAAATTGAGGAATTAAACATGAATAAAGAACAAACTTAAGTCAATAAGCTTATTATTGACTTATAAACTTGGGTGTGCATCCGGCATGAACAACAAAAATGTCTGGATCCATCCTGCCTTGTATGAACGATTCAGCCCGGTGCTGTAATGGTGCGGAAAACAGGTTGTTTTATTTAAGGCATATGTTGGACATGTTAGTATAAACCGAGTACCTGAGTATTGTTGCTGACCATGTCTATTCCTTGATGACCACAGTGTACCCATCTTCTGATGGCTACTTCCAGCAGGAGAACACATCATGTCATCATAAGACGATGTCTGATGCCTGATGCCATTGTGTCAATATGGACCAGAGAAATGCTTCCAGTAGGCAGTTCATACCAGGTATAACAAGATCTTCCTAATAAACTGGCTGTAAGTATAGGTTTCATTTCAGAATCAGAAAGGTAAAAGCATACTTTCTACTTTCACCACCCACTTCTGACAAATTGATTTAATTCAAATAAGTAGTGAAGACTTTTCAATGCAAAACAAACAATATTTTGAGGAGTAATTTATCGGAACACCTTTTAAAAGCCAATAATGTAACAATTGCCAGAAACAGAATACCTGCTAATGATGTAACAGTTTTGGCCATCTCAGATGTGATAAAGTCAATAATGTAACATTACACAAGTGATGTGTAATATTTGTGTAATACTTGAGTCATCGTCATGATGATATTCAATCTTAATACATTAGGGCTCTTTTTTACATGAAACATTTTTTTTTCAAACTAAGAACTGCAGCAATAGCGCTTATGCAGTCCGCTTATCAAAACCAGGCACAGTGGATGGCAGTCTTCATAATCATTGAGGATACATACTATAAAACAGTCATTTCATATCACAATGTATTTGTACATATATTTTATATATTTGAAGTTAATATAAGGAAAATCACAATACGAGTTCAACACTCTCATTGGTTTGAAAATTTTCATTATTACATTGAGGAATGCACCTCACACAGTTTAAGGATCCCTGTAGCAACTGAAGGAAACCAAAGTGTAGAGAAGCCTGCGGCATAACAACAGGCCATTATGACTTGTCTCACTTCTGCTCTTCAAATAAGAAAAGCCCCCTTTTCTATCTGCAAACAGTTCCCTCATCCCTCCAGAAATCTATCGCCACCCTCTCTCTTTGGCATTTCTGACAAACAGTAGCTATAAAACACTTCATGCAGTTGTCTGCACTTGGACCAAAATATCAGCATTCCTACAGAAACACTGGACTTTCGTGCCTATGGGGGACTGAAGATATTAGAGGAGATACGAAATTTACTGTGTGATTTATGCAGACACACACACACTCTGAGGCGGATGTACCCTGAACACACTCTCAGATTGCACAGTGGCATAATACAGATTCTGACTTAAAAAAACAAAACAAAAATGAACACAAAACGACACACACACACACACACACACACACACACACACACACACACACACACAGTAACAAGCATGCATGTTGCCACACCAACACACCCACACACAATTTCACAGAGGCAGAATTGTACCCACGAAAAACAAACAAACAAAATAGCACACATACGCACACTTTCACACAAACACACGCACTTTCTGTGGGTCTCAAGACAGCAGCAGAAGCCCACTCCCCGTCGCATGAGTCAGACAGCCATATGCTGCTGCGGGGCCTATTGTACAGCCCAGATGCAGAAGGAGGAGGACGAGGTGGGGGTTGATAGTGGGGGACGTAAATGGAAGAGGCACAACGCAAGTTTCGCAGTTACAAACAAAACAAGGGGAAGGGGAGGGGAAGAGGAGGGGGGTGGCGACCGACGAGAGCGAAAGCAAAGAAGGACAAGGAGGAGGCGGCAAAAGATAGGTGGAACAAGAAGAAGATGACAGGGAGGGATAAGAGAATTACAGAGGAGCGGAGGAGGGGGAAGAAAAGAGAAGAGGAGGCTTAAAGACGCAGAGACAAAAGACAGACACGACTAAAGCTACAGGCGATTTACACTTCAGATAGCGGTGGTGCAGCTGATGAGGGTGTCGTTAAATACAAAAAAAAGTACATCCTTAAATCTACATTTAAGTGGTTAAAGCACCTTGTGGCAAAACTGAAACCCGTGTTCAATACTTTATTCAGTGGTGCACCCATTGAGGAGGGCAATTGTAGCTTCATTTACCACAGTGAGTCAGAAGTTGTACAATCATTAGTTCATTTGTGAGTCACACAAACAGACAGATTGAGGGGAGAGAGAGAGAGAGAGATTTTACACAATGTATGTGTAAGCACACAATGAAACACTAAACATCTCCCTTCAAAATATGAGGTAGTCATTGTTGGGGCTAATTATTGTATTACCGTGTCATTTTGGTGTTTGGTAGACTCTGACAATCTGCTGACATACAGCGTGGCCTTTAGAGCGTGGACTCATAATGGATGTGAGCGGGGCACAGTTAAATTTCAAATGCCACTACCCCATAGTTAATCTGCAAACAAGCCTAGTTTAATCAGATAGCACAATATTGTTCACATGAAATACAGTCTGGAGGACAGAAGTATCAAATCTTCTGCTGAGTTATATACTTTACAAAAATTTAATAATATAAATGCTATGAATCTCTCTCTTTAATGAATAATTGCACAATGAAGAAAATCATACATCGCATGATTAAACTGTTGTTATTGTCTTATCAGTTCACCTGGATGATGCATTAACGTTGAAAATACCATAAATAAACTGAAAAACTGTTCTTGAGAAATAGACTGTACACATAAAAGTAACAGACATTTACAAGCATATGTCCAATGTCTGACATCATATTTATGGGCCTGATTTGAAAATGATCCATTACATAGCAATTTAGTAGGGCTCAAAAGCATAGAGACAATGGTTAACAGAAATCCTAAAGCTAATCTGGGGACTTTTTAAGGCTAGAAATGGTGAAATATGTGCTCAACAATATGATAAATAAATGGCACAAAAGGATATTTATTTGCACTGGCTTTACTGTACTAAAGTAAGTCTAAAGGCATAACATTTCAATAAACGATCCTAAAAGGGTTAACCATTAACACATTTATCATGGAAAAATAAAGATTTAGAGGGAGATATTGCTGAAAACTGCACCATTCCCTTCATTATTCCACCAGAGAAAAGGCTCCTCTCTGCCGGTCCTGCAGAACTGCAACTACCCACAGTAATAACACTGCAGTGTAACAGCGACCAACAGCCAGAACCTTTCCCTGACAGCTACTAAAAGTAAATGTTATTCAACGCAAAAATAAAACAAGTTAATTATTTAAACGCCCATTTATCTGGAAGAAGCTGCAATCGAGAGAAGTAAGAAAAAAAGAAAAAAAAGAAGTCTCCCTCTTCGAGGTGTTTTTACGTTGTTCTGATCCTTTAACATACAAATTAAAGAAGTCAAACATGTGCATTAATGTGATGGATGGTTTTTGTCCCCAGCGTCTTAAACAAGGCCGATCATTGGTCCAAATTAATTAACGTTTGTTAGTCATGATTCCAAATCACAGAGCCCTCTACATCAGATTCAGCCAAACGTCTTTTAAGCGATGTCAAGGCTGTGGCCGTGTTAGCTGCGAAACATCTTTAATTAAGGGCGCTTCCTTCGGGCTAATTAGGATAATTGTTAGGAACAAGGCAAAAGATGCATCATACTCTGATCACATCCGCCCAGCCCCACCAGGCACAGACAACCCCCCTCAAAAAAACATTTCAGTGACTTCATTAAACACACTACAGCAGATTACTGTGCAGGGCTGTGTTCCGTCAAAACATGCAGTGTGTTTGAGGAGTTGAAATCGACAAAGCGACAAAACAGCTGATTTACACATCGGCTATGTTGCCGGAGAGCTTCGTTGAGAAATGTGGTATTCAGCGGATACTTATATCCCCTTTAATGTCCATCTAATTGTTGTGAAATTTTTCAAAACAGGTGCTTTTCCAAACAAATAATGGTTATTATTATTATTTTTCACATCATTTCATGATCATTATTATTATAATACATGTACACTGAATATTGTGGTTTGTGATCTTCCTGATACGCCTGGTCCAGCAGGATTTATACAAAAGCAGTCTATTCTTAAAATAGAACTGTGTTTTTCTCTGTGCTCGAGCACCTACCTGATCTATCTCCATGAGCTTGGGGAATGCCCCCGGCCACTCAATGGCCACCTTTACGATGTCTGCTGGCGGCGGCATGGCTGCCGGGGGTGTGGTGGTAGTGGTGGTGGTGGGGTGGGGTTTGGCGTGAGTGTTCCTGCCTCACACCACCTTCGTCACCAATACTGGAGCTGGCTCATCCAAACCTGTAGGTCACCAAAAAAAAAATAGGACACATTAGTTGAGGAGCAGTGTTGGGGGATTTTGACATGTTTGCTTGCATTAGCTTCCTGAAAATTCACAGAATAATGTATAAGCCCAAGGAAAGACAAGTCAAGAAGGTCATGTTCATCTTAAACCAAAAAAATCACTTTCTTGCAATGTTGCAATGACTGTTTTATGTTTTCCATGTAAATTCCAGATAATATTTATACTAAAACTCTTGCTTTAATACACAGTACGACTTCCAACACCCACTAATACAAACTGAAGCATAGAGATTTTTTAATCTGTCCTCTGAGATCACTTTATTATCACTGGGTTTACTAATTCAATTTAGAGTTGTTGACACAGAGTATTACAACCATCCAGTTAGGTTTACTCATAAGTGTAATTGTCTATTTCTGTGCAAAAGTCACAGAAATAGAAAGGTTTGGGCTTTTTTATTTTTTTTAAAGCTACTTTGGCTCGCAGGGTCTAGTTGTATTTCAATCATTTGTATAAAGTAAATTACTGTAGATGGAGAGAAAAATAAACAGCCCTGTAGGTGAACTTCAGCTACATTAGCAACTATGTGGCACTTGAAAGTGAAAGGTTAAAGAAGTTAGTGGGACAGAGCTTCTTCCTATGCCACATTCCACTAGCCTGAGGGGGTCTTCCTCTCATTTTACACATAAAGGTCAGTTTACTCATCATGGAGAGCACAGCACTACGTTTAAAAAGGATGCACTGTGCATCTGGACGAGCCCCGTCGGGTCTGATTAAATTGCTCCGCTGATGTCCGCTGGACGTCTCGGATGTTAACTCATTAGGTTTTGTGGACAGTCAGGAACATTATGTTGAAATAAGGCGGCTTTGTTCTGTGGGGAGAGCAGTGACTCATAGATGGTTTCTGTATTTTTCTTTAATATTAATTTATTTTAATGTTCTTGAATGCCAGAGGTGGTGCAGTGGTGTAGCGGTTAGTGCTCTCGCTTCAGAGTTCAAGTCTGGCTCTCTGTGTTGTGATTGCATGTGTTGGTACCAAGAAATATACGTTTGTGCGTAACTGGTATTTTTTTTTTTTTTTATTTGCCTGTACGTGTGAGTGTGTTTGGTTACAATCACAGACAGAGAGCCCTCTTGTTCTTTAACATTATACCTGCAGCTGTGGGTGAGTACTCTCTTGCCTCTGTCCCTATGCAAAATATTCCTGAGGACAGGCACCACAGGCAGCCCCGATATCTGACAGAGAACCAGGCTGCCAAATTGACCGAAAACCCTGTGGATTTCCAAGATAAGCCAGTCTGAGGTCCCGAGGTGGAAATTACAGCCCAGCTAAGGTCCCAAGGTAAAAAACAAACAAAAAACAACAAGCTGCCAAATCACAACCACTTGAAAAAAAAAAAAAAAACTGAGAATGGCTCAGAGCCGAGGCACTTCTTTGTGTTTGCAGGGGGTCCAATGAGACCGGCCGGTGCACAGTCGTCGAGTGGAAAATGTTGCATAGATATGCCCTAAACTAACTGACAGAGGCTTCAATAATTTACCCTCTCGGCCTGTCTAGAAAGCTTGGATCATCCTAGTTCCTGGTGGAGGAAACTGTTTACATATTTAATCTTGATCCATAATACATAAAAACCGGCTTGGGCTAATTCCTGGGAGAACACTATTGAGCAGAATACTGCAAATACACACACGCGCACACACAAACGCACATAACCAACAAGAACCGGGTTCAGAGGAACAGTCTCATCGAAGTGTCACTTTAAGGCATGTATCATTTTGATCATTGCACGTATCAATTTAAAGATAGTATACATAATGAGGCTGGCCGCTGCGTGTGAATCACCCCATAATAATCCACATAGCCTTTATTCAAGGGCCCGTTGCCATGGCAGCTGCTGCATCAATAGCTTCAGATGTGGATGCGTTTTCTTTCCAAATTGCATACCATACTCAAGTCACGTTTGTCACAACTCCGCGAAATGAGAAGTTGCCCTCGTAAGCTATGAGAATTCAACACTGAAATATGGGCGAGTGTGCTCATTGAAGATTTGAGTGCTTGTGTGAGGTATATTAAATACTTTCAGAGACGTTTTGCCTTCGGTGAGGTTCTGTGGAAGCAGGCGTGTTATCTCTTTCTGTTCCCCTGCACCACTGCCTCTCTCTTTCCATACACTTATGCAAAGATATCGCTTCTGGCCCTTGTTCAAAAACAAAGCTGGAGAATGACATGTGCAGAGAGGGAAACAAGAGGAGAAAATAGAGGGAAACTTCTGGATAAACACAATAGACAGACACTTCAGAAAATAAATGTTTTTCTTTAAAAAAAAAAAACAAACAAACAAAAAAACGCAACAGCAGCATGATTTTGTTTACTCCGTCTCGAAAAAACATGTCTTGCTGTACATTCATAGGGATTGTATGAGTCACTCAGCTGTATTCTACACACAAAAGCTTGTAATCATCTATGCAGAGATTATTTCCCTCTGAATACTGGCTGTAGACATAGACAAGACACTGAAAGGTGACGCTTTAGTCACACAACAGCAGATTGTTTCAAATTCAATGAAGGTTTCAGCGCATTTAAGCCTTAATTTCATCGTTTTGATCAATTTTTCTGTTGTAAAAAAATAAAGTGACTGATGAATACTCAGGAATTCTCTATTTGAAAAATAATAACTTTATGTATAATGTGGTCCTTTTGTTTCATAAAATGAATCCCAAAGTGCTTCACAAGGACAGAGAGGGAAAAGAGAAATTAAAAATCAACAACTAAAGCACGAAAGATGTGATAAAAACATATAGGTAAACAACATTTAAAGTGGTAAAAAAAGAAAAAAAAAGAAGGTAAAATAAAGCTTTTAGTTGCTTTTTCAAACTACAAGCAGATGCTACGTGGCTCATGTTGAGTCGTGAAGTATAAAAAGAGAAAGCTAGTTCACTATTTGTTTTCTCCCACAACATCAACGTTCAAGAAAGCAGCAGCATTTTAGTTATTACAGCTTATTGACAGAGCAAGAATAGTCAAAGCAGGAATCAAAAACCGTAAAACAGCTATGGTATACTTGAATCAATATTCCATCCATCTTCTATACCACTTTATCAATCTGCTGGAGCCAAACAGTGACGATGTACTCAGTTTATCAAACACTGATGGCTGTTGAATATACATTCTCCTTTTATAATAAATTAAGGTCAGTGATAGCAGATTTTTAAAAAGGCAAAATTACAAAGACAAGTTGTCATAAAGTAAAAGTGAATGTTGGTGGGAGTGCAGCCACCAAAACACGAGCCTGTCACACCGACAGAGAATCTGCTTTTGTTTTCATTCCTAGTAAAGAGAGGGTGTTAAATTCAGTATTTCTATGCGTGTATTCCCGGCACCTTGTCATCATCTTCCGAGAACTTCTGATGACTCAAAGATGAACGGCCTTGAGGACTATTGATTGGAAGTGCACACACACACACACACACACGTGCGCATGCACACCACACGGCATCACACACACACACGCCGACTTCTCTGCCGGCAACCACAGCACATCCCTTGAAAACGAGCTTGGACGTAATTGGGAGGCACAGCGGTTCGACACACCACAAGCAGGGCTAAAAGTGATTCAGGACTCATTTGATCAACATGTTTTTCCCCCCCCACAATCGACACATCTCGCTTCTGGGTACAACTTCTTAGCAACGAGAAATGAAAAAAAAAAGAAGAGGCAATTCTCTTCATGTGTACGTGTGTGTTTGTCTCCATATATTCACTTGCGTCGTCATGAGTATTTACTACCCTCTTAGGGTCTGTGTATCAATTCCCAATATGTCAAAATGGCATCTCGTCGCAGCCTCTTCACACTGTAAATGGAACCTTGTTATCGAGCTCGCTGCTGTCAGAGCTCATCATGTCAGAGCTGGTGATTTGCTGCAACCTGGTTGGGCTGAGTGTGAGTGAGTGTTTGTATTTCACTCTGCCAGAGGGTTAGGGAGGCCGTCGGGAACACGGAGGCTCTCTTCAATGTGTCTATTTGCAAGACAACAATCAGAGAATTAGGATTTCATGATGTTCCCTCATTCACACTGTTCATTTGTTTGGCCCACCACATCCTATGTTTCAAACTCTCATCAACCTCACTTCCAGTCCCTGCAAAGTCTCTCTCTATATTAAGAAGATTATTTTCTGCAGAATTTGATCAAAAAGAATATCCGTCATGATAGACAGGCTCCCTTTTAAAAATTTTAATTCTCCTGACAGTCATTCCACTGGCTTAATTGCACTAATGTACTGTAAGCAACAGCACGCTGCCAAAGCCATCAAACCACGACTGACTGGGCCCCACTCCAGGCTGATATTGTAAGCTATGAATGTGTATGAGTGCAATTAATCTATCCTTAAATACTCATCCACCTGCTGAAACCAGAGAGCCATGTGCTACTGGGGCACGCAGACCATAATTCCTTATGATTAGATCCAAAAGAGTGGGGAAACCCCTCCCCCCCAAAAAAAACAACTAAATCTTGAGTTACCAACAAAAACTGGTGATCTGATCTGTTGCCAGAGGTCGACATTAGCGAACAAAACCAGGAGAGGGTAAGAGGAGAGCACACAGCAGGAGAAGTGAAGTCCTGTGATTTGTTAGCCAGTGCTCGGTTTCACCTCAATAATTCATAATGTGTAATGTGAGGGTCACATCATCAGTGGAGGAAGAGGGTGGAGAAGGTCAAGGTGAAAAATCTAAAGTAACATGAGAGGAAATGGAGTGACAAAACAGAGTGAAAAGTAGCAGAGAGTAAAAGGGAGGCAGGCACAATTTAAAGTACATTTAAATAAAGGGCATCAGGGCATATTACTAAGGCACGGTTTCCATGACCGCAAATACAACAAAGGATTAAAAAAAAAAAAAAGAAGAAAAAAAAAGCCTCAAGGCAGGAAGACCAAAAAGAGAAATAGAATGATGAAGAAATGATATGTTAAAGCAGCAAAAGAAACACATTTGATATAAAACTAACAGGAAAAACCTCAGGAATAAAACAGAACAGAACAGAACAGAACAGAACAGAACAGAACAGAACAGAACAGAATAGAATAGAATAGAATAGAATAGAATAGAATAGAATAGAATAGGCCTCATTAATCCAAGAGGAAAAATCTTTAAAACAAGTCTATAAAATATATCAAATGTTAAATTCCATGAAGGCAAATTACAATGATGAAATAAACTCAAGTACAAAACCATAAAGGTAACAGATCCAACACTTTTATATGAAGCTGTATCTGACTTTTCAAACAGTCTTTTTATTCCATACAGATCCCAACACTCATTAGAGTTAATCAGGTGAATTTTACTAGAGACATGTGAGAGCTGGGGGCTGTGCTTTACTTATAAAGAGGATAAAAATGTTATCCATCCCTGCAGTAAAAATAACTGAGCAGAAGAGGGAACATGCAGACCAGAGAGGAGCATTATCCTACCCTAGCCCAGGAATCACTTTAACAGAGATATAAACAATTAGCAATTGAAAAAAAAAAAAAAAAAAAAAAAAAAAAAACC
>OMNM01034870.1:33894-55358 GCA_900302745.1 Parablennius parvicornis | reverse complement strand
GTCCATAGAATAATAATAACTCTATATAGCACTTTTCAGAACAGTACTTTCACAAAGTGCTCTACAGAAAAAAACAAACAAAACAAAACAAAAAAAAAAACAAGAAACACAAAAAATATTTTTTCCCTCAACCCCATTCTGTCTGGCTGCATCCCTCCCTCACCCTATTTTCCATCTCGGCTGCTCCTTCTCTCCTCTCTTTCTCACGTTATGTGAGTTGAGGTGAGGCGAGCTCCTGTGATGAATGTAAATGTTGCCCCTCCCATCCCTTGTTCGCCTAAATTACAGCAAACGCATCACCTCTCTCTCTCTCTCCGCTCCCTCCGTCTGTCTACATTTACCCACAACCCCGCAGCAGGTCCTCGCACGTCGGCCGGCGAGCGATCTGCCCACCCTTCAGCATCCATACAAACACATCCAGAGATACAGTACACACAGACGTGAGTCAGATGTGACTAACTGATAATGCACCCCCAGCATGTATATTCCTCGGTCTGTGGACGGCTCCGGGCTGCCGGCTCCTTTCTGAATACGTTTGGCTCATTATGCTCTTTCTCACGTTCATCGTCATCGTCATCATCATCAGGCTTATTTCAGTAAATTATATGCAAGATTTTCTGTTCAGCAGCACTTTTGGCCACATTTGTCTAAATCACGGGTGTCAAAACTGGCCGTAATTGTAGTTGATAATCCCAACAAATCCAAAGTGTAAACAAACAAGTGTAAACAAAGTAACAGTTTTTTTTTTTCCCAATGGAAATCACCTTGTTTAGGAAAAGTAGCAGACATTGCTTTGTTGTTAAAGTTGCAGAAACTGGAATAGTATATCTCCAGTTATCCGAGAAAGCTCCACCTTTGTCGGTTTAAAAAAAACGATAAGATATGGCTGCTCGACAACCAACGATGTGATCATTAGGGCAATTGTACACTTTAAAAATGTCCTAATTTTGAAATTGCTTTACTTTTTTTTGTTTTGATCAAATTGAATATACATCTTTGCACTTATACAAGAAGCAACCGTTTACAATTTTAGATCAGAACAAGCTGCATGTCGCCTAAAATGTTCTCTTCTTCAAGCTCAGACGTGGCAATAACATGGAAGTTTGGAGGAAAATAATTACTCCTTTAAAACTTGAAATCTGACAAAATCCTGTGGATTTGTACTATTATCTGTGGACATAGATTTGCCACCAAGCTTCTGTTTGCCTCCATTAAGGGATCAACCTAAAGCTGCTACATGTCAACTTAAATTATTGCGCCGTGACACATGGTGACACAGACTGATACGAGTTGACAACTTGAGGAGTTACATCAGTGTGGCAGTGCCGGCTCGAACAGACGAAGCACATTGTGTTCTCTGCAGTGGGCAGCGCACAATGCAGCTCGCAACAGTTTGTCTGGTTATCTTAAGCCCCTTTTACACAGCCTGTTCAAGGCAGCGGCTGTTGTGTTTTTATTCTGCACGGATGCAGAATGGGAGTGCCACCTCTGAGATGGTCGGGGAGCAGATAATGGCACCAAATCGAGGTCTGTTGAAAAAGGAGAGCGGCGGCGGCGGCTGCACGCTGGAACAAGGAGTCTCCACTTGACAGGCGTCGTTCTCACAGCCGCCGAGTGAAAGCACATGTTCACTGAGAATATTTATGTAATAAACAACTATTTTCAGTTCTTAAATCATACCCAAAACAAGGGACTTGTGAGCAAGAACTAGGAGTCTTCAGTCATATCAGAGGCTGTATTTTCAGAATTTATGGGAAAACATTTCCTAATTTCAAACAAACCAGAGCACCTAACCATCAATGGTGGAGGTCGTCTTTGTTGATGGTTCATCAAAATGTTCACAGATCTTATATTGGCGCCATGTTGGTGAGGTGAATAGGTGTGAAGGTGTAAAGCACCTTCAGACTACTGAAATGGTGACAACACATCCTTTTGCTCTTTCATGATTGTACATTTTTACATTAGGGGTGTGAAACTTAAAGCGTGTGGACCAAAAGCAGCCTGCAAGAAGCTCTAATTCCATCTGAGGCACCACCAAGCAAATTGCGGAAATTTTAAAGAAAACACATTTTTTAAAACTAATTTTTTTTTTTTAGAATAACAAACACAACACTGAGATATTGGCAATGCTGGCATGAAAGCGATCTACCTCGTTGCTATCAAAATAGCTTCAAAGCCATGCTGTCAGGGGGAGTTTGTGAAAACATGCATAATGCAACAGCTACTGTATAGAATACCCTTTTTTTTTGGACTTTTCACAGTATTTTACACCAGAAAGTTTAATTAAAATTGGCTTCATGTTGAGATTGTAGTGATTCTTGCTAGTAATTGTTTGAGTTTGTGAAAATTTAGACATTTTGATCACATATACTTTGAGCCATGACAAATATAAACATAAAAGCTTAAATGTAAAGGTGATTGTAACACTATTTGCTCACTCAAGAGGAAATTGTGCTGAATGTGGCCCCTAAATTAAAATGTGTTTAACACCCCTGATATAGACATTTAATCAACACACCTCTAGAAATAGAGTATGCAGAACCACTTTAGAAACCCCTCTTTGCCCTCATTCTTGGTTGTATTGATTCAACATACTCAAAACATTCTTCTGAGATTCTGATTTGTATTGACATGACAACGTCACCTGACTGCACATCAGTGATACGAAGCTCCTGTTCCACCACAAAGGTGCTCTACTGGTTGGTGTTCAGTTGACTGAAGGTCATTTGAGTACACTGAGATCATCCTATGAACCCAACTTGAGAGGATTTGAATGTTTGACATGGTGTCTTGTTGGAAATAACCATCTCTGTGGTCGAAACACGATGAACATTGTTTGCTGGTACTGTAGGGATTAAATATGCCAACAAACTAATAAATTCTAGCCATAACAATATAGATCCACGTTTCCATATTGTTGGCAGAACATAGGTCAATTTACTGTTTTTGCGTTTTTGTTGAGCGCATATAAATTGTAGCATGAGTTTCCTGTTTGTTAGCTGACTTGAGTAACACCATCTGCCTCAAGGTCGCACTGATTGTGTTCAGAGGTGGTCGTCTGCAAACCTTGGTTTTGACGGTTGGTTATTTGAGTTAATATTGTCCGACTGTCACCTTGACCCAGTCTGGCTATTCTCCTTTGACCTCGGCTATCAACGACGCCTCTTCACGCAGACGTATGTCGCTCACTGGATAATTCCCTCTTTGTCACACCACTCTGTGTATGCCCAGGTGATGGTTGCATCAGGAAATCCCAGCAGTTTGTGGCATAGTCGGACCTACGACGATGCCACTTGATGACATTTAACGTCACTTCATTTAAGTCGTTACCCATTCTGATGCTCATCTAGCCACCATTGCATGACTTACACAAGCTGTTTGGTTTCACAAAACAAATACAAGCTTTAAAAATAGTTTAACAGATTTTTTTTAGTCATTTCCAGCAACAAACTGTATTTTACTGGCCTATAAGCAAAAGTGGAGATTAAGAATAAGTTTTTCACCCGGTGATCATGAGTGTACGAACAGTAAGTTAATCATATCTACCACAGTTCTCCCTCAGGGAAAGTTGAATGAGAATACTTAGTTTATTTGTGCTTGTCCAACAGATGTCAACACATTAACTGAAAAAAACCTTGTGACAAACTAATGCGGGAACAGGATTTCTAATTTCATGAGGCAGTTCTCACTCAAGTCACGACAGCTGGCTGTCAAAATGATTTTTTTTTTTTTTCAAGAAATCTTTGATGGACTGGACTTTCTGCCATCACACTGTTAGTGTGAGTTAGTATTGTCCTTCGTTTGGATAGAAAGCATCTGAAAGCCAAATTTAGATACTATCAAATATAGCACAAAATATAAGGAAATGTCTCCTTTAGCTTCTATCTTTGTTCTAACATGCTTGTCAGTAGTAAATCCTATTTATTTTATTTATTGTTGGAAAGCCTATTGATCATATTTTTAAAAGGCACGGTTGTTGATCTGGTGTAAAACAAGAGGCAATAACAGCAAAATAAGCTCTTAAGGCAAATAGATACACATATTCAACGTATCTGCTCATCCCCCAAAATCATGGGTGTGAAAGTCATTTTCTCAAGGGGACATATGGAAAATGAATATTACCATTGAGGGCCGAGACATTAATTGACTTCAGTTTAGCTCGATAAAAAGCAGCTTGTGTCACTATGTTTATGAGCCACTGTTGGTTTAAGTCTTTCCTAGATTTGTCTTGTAATTGCAATTACATTACCCTCAATTTGAAGTTCAGTAAACAAGGATTAAAATAGGATTTTTTTCACGGTGACCCACCATATTTGCGAGGTAACAGGTTGTTTGTTCAGCTAGAATTACCAATAATGAATCAATGGCTAATAATGGGGGGGAAAAAAAAAATTTAAAAGTAAAAAAGTACTACATTCATGATGCACACAAACTTTCTTTTGATTTACAATTTCCCCCCCTGGCCCCTGAATCTTATGATGCCCACGTCTGCCCCAAAGCCTACTGCTCATAAATGTTGCATGGTTTGAGTAGGAAACTAAAATGCGTCCGAAGTGTAAATGATATGTCGTCAACAAGAACCGTTACAACAAAAGATAATCAACAAAACAGAAACTTACATTTTAAAACTGCAGCAATTCTTCTGTTTAAAAGCTACAAACACTTAGGAGTTCTTGACTTATTATTATTGTGCCACAGAATTGTTTATCTTTATAGAATCCCATTATTCTTATTGCCACGCTCACTATCATCCATCATCATCATCGTTATCATCATCATCAGTAAAACAACCCCCGCCGGGCATTTAGTTTATTTGCATTACGTCTTGCGTTTGTTCTCTGTCACATCAGCCGTGTGTCAGACACTTCTTTGGTAAGCTGGAGCTCTGCCTCTCTTGTTCGCAGCCAAAGACTGATTTGCATTAGCAAAGTCAAACAGGCTTAATAGACTTTTATTGGCATGAGGCGGCTGGGCGCTGAGGGGGGCTTTTAAACAATGCAATATGCTAATAAACAGAACTCTGCGTACGAGGACATCAGCCGGCACATCAGCACCAAACACAGTCCTATACACACCCAAGGACCTGAGCCATAAGCCTGCATTAATGCATCGAGTTGCTTTTAACTTTTAAAATGTAGTTTTTTAAAAAAAAAAATATTAAAGACACTTTAATGGTGTTTTGCTATAGGCATCAAGGAAGAAAAAAAAGGAGAATTATGAATGTGAAGTTCAACTGAGGCTATTTACGGTGTCTGGAATTCATGCAGAGTTCCACTCTTTGACAGAGTCACAACTGTTCCTGTCACATCTAAGTCTTAGCACCATTCTCCAAGGTGTGCCAAGGTTATTTTTTTCTCCAGATAGGATCATAGAGGGAGCGGCACCAAGCCTCTGTTGTGTTATCATCTTGTTCTGGATAGAGGCCAGTTGATAGTAAGCGCCTACCTACAGCATGTCGTGCATCATAGTCGATCAAGTAGATGCTGCAACGCGCTGCAGCTGAACTTTTATCTCAGCAAGTGATGCCAGCAACCACGATAAGTGTCTGGAAAAAACAGGAGAGAAATTTGTATCTTTGTGTACAATCCGATCTCGCACTTTTCACCACATGATGTATGTGACTCCACAAAAGAAAATATCCTACATGAAGGGTGGCCCAGGTAGAATAAGCATCCTGTGGGATTAGCTCCATATAGCAAATTAGAAGAGTGTTTGCAGTTTCACCTGTCCTTGGGTTTTTACGGCTCAAATCCTGAATTGTGTGCTGTAGATTTTGATAAGAAGAAAAAGCTCTTGTTCTCTTGGGGATTAGAGAGGTGGGAAGCAGTGTCTGTTGGAGCTCTCTGAATATCAGTGCTGTTTCACAATGAATAGAGAAGAGTCCACGGAAATGTGCTCATGAATCCTCTCCGTACGAGCGCTGGCATCTCGCTGAAACGTGGCAACATAATGATACATGTTTTCACCTTGAGGCACGGAACAACAGCCGTATAGCCATGCACCCTGGCCATTACATGACAATACGCAGCAGTCACTGGACGAAATGGATCTCCCAAGGTGGAAAACATAAGGCCTGCGGGCCAAAACCAGCCCGGCCTGGAAGGGGCTCCAGTCCGGCCTGACAAACGACAGAGCAAATGGTAGAAACTTTAAAGAAAATATAGAGTAGCAGACACAACACAACTCTGAGATATTGGTGATGCTGCCATGACAGATAGCTACCTTGTTGAGGAACGATTTGTAAAAACATGCTTATTGAAACAGCTATAGGTAATCTGATTTAATTTAATTTAGTTGAGTTTTTTTTGTTTCTTTGTTTTATTTCACGGTCCAGCCCACTCGATATGAACTAGGGCCTGAACTAAGACCTGTTTGACACCCCTGATGGAGTTTGTTTCAGTCTGCTCAATCCACCATTAAATTTTGCGTTGATGATCTGTAGTTCAACCTAACTCTGGCCTTTTCTTCTTGGCTGCAGAGATTCAGAGCTGGAAAGAGTTTCTGAAATCAACCATGTTTGCACCTTTAACATTTACCTTTTCACTGGCATCAACCACACGGTTGAGTCATCACTAGCATTTATCTCCGTCTTCTCTCCTTCTCGCTGAATTCTTAATGTGAATTTCAGAAAAACACAAAATGTCTGCCAACTGTTGGCTGGTGGAGCCAACAGCCACAGGCAGGTGTTGGTCTTTTAATGTCCATTAATTAACCTAAATTTAACTAAACTGCTTGTGGTATTAATTTGTAAAAATCTACATCCTGTCTGTTTTCATTGGCATCGGTTCAATTGTAAAGACACTTCGAGGGATGAAATTTTTTAATGTTTATCATAAGATATGGACTTGGCAGGTGTCTTTCCAAACTCAGACGATTCCCAAAGGATTTTTGTTTGATTGTATCACTAAGTTTTTGAAGGAAAAAGTACATTCTTTATATAAGTAGAAAATGAAATGTATTTGAGTACAATGTATAAAGTAAAAATAAATTGTTTTGTTATGCTATGCCATTTTCATAAGGCCTTTTCTGTAAGTGTTAATCAAATGTAGACAGACATAACTCAAATTATTGCAACACTATTGTCATGTTATATCAGTTTAATCATCAATAATAACACAAGTTATGATCTATAACATAGTGTAGAGTCAATAATTGCAATACACACTCAACGATTTATCTAAAACACTGTAAAATTTATTTATTTTATGCTGAAATATGTTTATTTTTTGGGACAGGAATAGAAATTTGGGGAATTTCTTGATTTTATAAGTTGCCTTTTTTAATCACTCTTGAATTTATTGATTGTTTTGTTGCCATCAGCTGCTTTGACCCATTCAGTAAAACTCTTGTAAAACAAAGCCATTTATGTGATACTGTAACGTTTCAAGCGAAACTACACACACGTGTGCAGAGAACAGTACGCTATAAACACTAACAATGGCGATTACACAGATTACATGTTATTATCCCGCTACTGAGCATGTCCAGAAGAACTATTTACTATGGCCATGGTGTGCATGAGCAGTAGCAGCATTTCAAAAGGGTTGCTTGTTCTCCTGTTTCCGTGGAAACAGACACCCAAAACACTACGCCAAGATGTCTATTTCCATCATTTGTAAATGCGGCCTAAAACAAGGAAGAAATCACGCCAATGAAGTAAAGTAATGGAAAGGACAGATTTAGCGAGTAAAAGTAAAAAGTGGTCAGAAAATGATAGTCTTCTTGAAGTATGTAAGGTAAATAAAATAAGTTCTTATGTAAATATTTCTATCTGTAAATGAACCTTGCTCCTTCATTTGTTTTTGGAAATCACAACTATGCCACTCTTGATTACATATTTTTGACGCATGAACCTGAAAAGTTAAAAACCAAAACAATAAAGTTCCACCAGGATGTGATCCAAGGTCGGCGGGGGGACACACGCGGCTCGAGGGGTGTCCGACTTAACCACTCGGCTATCTCTGGGCACAAGCATTGTTTTTCTGTGTTGCACCCTGCAGGAGTTTCTGTTATCAGGACGACTGTTCGCCCGTATCTGATTTAGTGCTACTCTATTTTCAAAATAATTTCTCCAACACATCTTCCTGCTGACTTGTGTGGCGGCGTGAACGGCATCAACTGAGGTGTTTGTGCGGATGATGGATGGAACCATGTAATCTGTGTTTCACACACTGAGAGACACCTTAAACCCTCACACACACACACACGAAAATGCATGCTGCTTTTTCAAGACTGCATCCATGCGTCTGGCTGCAAATGCGCAATATTCTGCAGTTTTGTGCAGTGCAGGGAAAAATCACGTGGACCCCTGGAATTGGATTGTGTTTTCCATTATATGGTTAAAAACTACAATTCATCTGAGTCTGGACACACAGTGTGGTTTAAGCTAATGATGAAAACAGTTCAAATACAAATTACTTAGGTCTGCTGGAAAGCACCAAGTGAATTGTAGTGATTTACTAACTGGTCAAAGCTCCATGGCAGTAAGTGTCGGCCATATTTTTAGGATGTTTGATGTGTTTGAGGGAAATTCAAAGTATTTCATTTGGGTCAAATTTATAACATTCTACTGTTTCATTAAACCACCATCTTGATATGATATTGTAGGATAGCCTAATAATCCTGAAAATAAATGTGTTAATTGTTCAACCCTTCATAACTAAATATTAACTAAATAAATGAATGTTTTTGTGTTTTAGAAATTTTACTTTACAATAACAGCGGCCTTAATTTTTTGGACTCAATTTGAAATGAAGGTAACTGTGCTTCATTTGTGTTTTTATTTTTTTTATTACATTACCTCTGTGTTCCCACCAGCAGTGTTTCAGAAGGAGAGCAGTTGTTGACTTGATTTTTCTAACTGCATTTTTGTGCTTTTGTGTGATAAACTTGTGGCCTGTTGTACCCAGGTGGGATGTTTTCTTAATGTTTTTGTTTATTAAAATGGAGGATAAAATCATCCGTTTTCAACACGTTGTAATGAAGTAGGACTCCATCCAGTTGGCCAAATATTGATTGGAAATGTATATTGTGAATGGTGATATCACGATTTGCGATAAGTTGTGTTTTTTTAGTCTACACACCATTTGCACAATGGTGGACTTTAAATGTTGAAGCTCCATGCAGCCTTGCAAACATCACCTGCAGACGGTTACAGATTTATTATTAAGAGTCGGCTACCTGCCTTGAGATGATAAGCAGGCTTTATTCTCTTCCTCCCCGAGAGATCATGCTTCATACTTTTAATATCACCTCGAGATACCTCGGGATTGATCAGTTTTTCACATTTTCTGGACGGTCGTGTTCAAACTCGTTTCACTAAGGCACACAAATAGAAAAATATAGAAAATACTTAACATATAAAAGCCAGCTGTGTCAATCAAATGTATGAATATTGTGATTTGCAGATGGCCAGTTAAAGAAAATTCTCCTGAGTGCAGGTTGTAGTTTTGATTAAAACGTTGGAATGAAAATGCAGGTGGCCTGGTGGTGTAGTGGTTTGTACTCTCACCTCACAACTTTTATTGACTTTGCTTAGCTTTTTAGTTGAAATTAGCCTCATTCAGGCCTATGATGTTGATGGAAGCAAGTTTTAGAAATGCGCAGGTTTCCTTACGGGTCATGTGCTTCGTCTCGACGCTGTTCAGAGAAGTTCACGAGACCGACATGGCTGTAAACACTGCTCACTGCTGTAGCTTCACTCTATATCGGAAGAGCAGGCTGTTCATGTATGGAGAAGAACAACATCTTCCCTGCCCAACAGCGATGCTGCCGGTGAGGAATGTGCTGCTTTCTGTTTTGATATCAACATCACAACTCCCAGTATCAAACGTTTCATTACGTTGAGGCAGCTACAGATGACCTTAAAGTATCAGCCTGCGATGGCCACTGACTCCTCACTTCCATCACAAAGCTGGAAGGCGCTTTAAATGTAAATTTCACCGTGTTGTGAGATTTCCAGCGCCGAGATGTCGTCTGAAAAAAACACTGATAGTAAGTGATAGTAACCCCCGCTTGTTTGATTTTCATTATTTTTCTGCCATTACTTTAAAAGCTCTTGCCAGTATTTTTTTTGTTTTGCTTTTCTGTTTCATGTTGGGATGAAAGCCTTTTTAAATATTTGTTTGATTCTTTTTTTGTGAGTGTGTGTGTGGGGAAAAAAAATGAACAAAGCAGATCAGGTTTTTATTTCGAGATGAAATTTAAGTGACATGCACTAAGATTACGATCGAGCTCTGCTTGGCGATCCGACCCTGCAGTGGAAAAGTAGGTTATTGTACCCGATGCCCCCGGGGCAGAGCAGGGAGCAAGCAACATGCCTGCTGCCTACAGTAATATCAACATGCTGTCTTGTATTGAGGTTTTCAGAGTAATCGAGTACACGTTGTGCAATCCCACCACTGTGTTTCTTTAACTTCATTAAGACTTTGTGTACCATAAATACTGCAGTGCCACTGCTTGTTTTCTCCGAGTTACAGGAAGGATCACAGGCCACCGTCAGTTACAAATGGTCTAATTTTCCCCAACACACATCGGGCAAATAGCTTTTCTTTCATTTCTTCCTGCTCTCTGGCCCTTCGTCCTGTCAGCGTGATCAGGATGCCGTTGAGCATCGCTGAGTGGTGATGCAAAGGGTCAGCAGCATGTCTTCTGTATAACAAACTATCCTCACACCTCCTGAATACTAAAGGAAAAAAAGCCATCTCTTGTATTTTCTTTGTTCGTCTGCTCTATTAAACACCAACATTGGAGGAAGGAAGCAGTTACTTTCCGCAGTCCCGGTGCTGCTGCCGCCGCCGCCGCCGCTGCTGCTTTGACCTTCACACTCCTTACTGTCTGCTCGCTACGCTGGCGATTTACAAATGTAATCTCCTCCTCCTGCCTTTCTTTTGATAAGCGGGACCTGCTGAATTCTCCAATGTTCAAATGCGGTTAAGGTCAGGCAGCGTGTTGCACAAAAATGTCCATCATTCTTCCGGGGCGTCTTGTTTTCAACAAGTCCGTTGTTGGTGCAGAATATGGAGACTGCTCCCCGGAGCCTGTGGGCCCCGCTGCACGACTAGACCTCGCTGCGCCGCTCAAAGTGTGAAGTGATTCCACACTGTTATTATATAGGAGACACAGCGGGATTGATTGCAGGTGGGAGATAGATTAGTGTATGTCTGTAGAAGTTTGAGCAGCCTGTGTGGGCAGTGGGAAAATGGCAGCAGGATGTGTGTTGAGCTGTGTGTTGAATGGACGGGGGGAGCAGAGCGCCGTGTGGGCGGCTGGATGTGCGTTTTTGTGTTTCTGATGAGTGCTCAGGACTGCCTGTCAGTATAATAATGATAATAGTAATAATAAATTAATCAGATCATTAGGATGTCTCATTTAGGTTTATTGTTTTGTTTTTTCCAAATTATTATTATTTTATAAATGTTAACTATAAGTTAACTAAAAGTTCATACTCTTGTTCAAAATTAAATTTTATGGAACAATCTATTAAAAAAAAAAGAATCAATAGTAGACCTCAGTCACTCTCCTCATTTCTATATTATCTACGTCAGGTGTGTGAAACATAAGGCCCGTGAACTTTCAGGAGGCTCCAATCAGGTCCGAACCACAAAGCAAATTGTAAGAATTTCTAACAAAATAGATCCCAAGACCCGAGCTCAGATGTCGGCATGAAAGCTCGATGCCTCGTTGCTCAGTCATGTTTCAAAATACCTGCATAATGCATTTCATTGTATTTTGCACCAGAAAGTATCATCTTTATAGTTTTTTTTTTTTTTGTTGATGCTGTAGTAATTTCTTGGAGTAATTGTTTGGTTTTTCGAAAATATTGACATTTCAATCATGTATATGCTACACCACAATATAGAAAAACTTTATTTTAAAGGTTATTGTGGCACTATTTTACTGGTCTGACTCACTATGATATACATTAATTAAATGTATGTTTTTAGATCCTAGACACATAACATATGACAGCATAATCTGCAGTATACATTTTTCCAACACAGAAACTTAAAAAGTACAAGGAGGCATGTTTTGGGTTTGATTGATATTTCAAGCAACACATTTATCTGGGTTTTGTTTATTCCTTCATCTGTTTAAACCGAAATCCAGGACTGATGTTGGTGCAGCAGAAACTTTACCAAAACTCCATGTGCATAAATACGAAACACTTTCAAGGGCAAGAAGAAAAAAAGAAATAAAAGTGAAAGTATAAAAAGCTCAAATACTTTTTCTCTTTTCTATTCTTTATTTTAATCTTTGTTTTTTGTTTTTGCCAACATCTGTTTTGATTTGTAAGTACAATTGTTTGTTCTGTTGGACTACTTGAGAGAAGTCAGAACTCAGTGAATGTCCATGATATCAGTTTAATTTATATGTGATTCTGATGTTAGATTTATCTTTAACTTTGCTGATAAGTTGTATGTAGAAGTATAGGTAGTATATTGTTTATATTGAATAAATAAAAAGTTAAATAAAAGGTCATAGATGCCCCCCCCACAATTATTTAGCACAGATTCATAAAACACAATTGCAGAGAGCCAAATATAAAAACTGATCATGTATTTTTTTTTTTATTTTACACAAATTATAGAACTCCCAATATGCTCAGCACTGCCACCTATAGTCAGGCAGAGGTACAGATTGTGTGCAATTCTTGATCAGAATCAGCAAGACATAAACGAAATGCATAACCTAGCCTTTAAAACCCGAGCACAAGTAATACAAGTGTTATTCTTACGTTGGACATTATGAGACAGCGAAATAAACACACTCATGCCAGTTTTATGAGATTGTGCAGCTCTTATTTGCGTCACATGTCAAGCCTTTGACAAGTGATCGTTCAAAATTGGATGATCAGTTGATCATAATCACGGATTATGTTTAGGCTTAGATCACTTTCATCTGATGACACATCCCAGGTGTTCCCAGGTGTTAAAAGCCCCCCTCTCAGTCTTGTGTGAGTTCTAACTTGAAGTCGGGTGTATGGAAGCATGTAGGAGCGAGTTGTGCTTCTCTCTCGCTCTCTTTCGCTCTCTCGCTCCGTGTGCACACCATACAAGTGGTGAGTGGCGTTCTCTTTTTGTTCCCGACTAATGGCATCCTTAGCAGGGCTGTTACGATGGAAACCACGTTGCCACGGAAACGCAGCCTGTCTCTGTGAATTAGAAGTATTTCACTCCCTCTCTTAGCCTCTCTCAACCTGCTCTCAGTTTGTCACTGCTCTCTCTCTCTCTCTCTCTCTCTCTCTCTCTCTCTCTCTCTCTCTTCATCTCTGTTCCTCTCCTCCACCTGTCTCCCTCTCAAACCTGACGGGGCAGCAGCTGACGCCTGGTGTGCATGTACATGAAAGAACGAGGGGACAGACTGACAAGGAAAAACAGGATGGGAGAGAGAAGGAGAGTATGAAAGAGAGTGAAAAGAGGAGTGGGAGTGGATTTTTTCTGGAGATAAAACTCAGAGAGTGAACCAACAGTGGGTGGAGGGAGAGACGAGGGGGATGTGACAGAAAGATTTGAGGAGGGCAAGTTGAAGACTTTGAGCCGAGCGAACAACCGTGCAAAGGAACTCGTAGCGACGAGGCAAAGAAATATAATAAAAGGCCAAAAGTATTTAGACAAGTGAGCGCGAGCGTACCGTTCAAAACCTATTAGCTTTAATGGCTAACGGATGTTCCTCTTACAACATTAATCATATGGAAAGTCCTAACTTGACGCTGTTTTTGTTATTCATGAGGCCACTTGCATGCAAAATTCCAATAACTTGTCCAAGTGCTTCTACAACTGACGTTGATTTGTAAGAGTTTCTACCATTTGCATCTTGTTTGGTTACACTGTGCAGTTTCTGAAAGTTTATCCGCAGCTTCCAGTCGGTCAGACTTCAGAATTTTCAGCGCGTGCACAGTATAATCGATTTTTAAGGAAAGGATTTCCAAATGTTTGGGTCTCGTTGCACAATTTTACTCGCATTAATTCGCAGGACGAGCTGTGCCGGTTTTTCCCATGATGCTCGCTGGTTTCACCGGTGTTTCATCCAGCCCCGGTGCTGGATGAAATCGAAAGTCAGTGTGCGGCTCAGGATACAGGACAATCAAGTTGTTTTTCACTATACTGGGATAAAAACCATTCCCAATCTGGTTTGCCTGAATGTTTAATCAAATACATCTGCGCTGCTTTTAAGCACATTATCGTGTCTTCATGATCAGACTCTGAACAAAGGGAACGTTTCTTTGGCATTGCAGTTTCGCAAAAAGCTTGATTAGTCCGACTAATAAATCCGTCTTCATTCCTGGTGGGGTTTGGAGTAAAGCTGGATGTGGATTGTGCGCATGTCACAGAGAGCCATTGTCACAGTGCAAAGCATTATGGGACTGAGCCAGTGGCTGAATCGGAGGATTATCCTGGTGCATTTAAACCCACACATAAATCTGATCACTTCATTCAGTATTCAATCAGGAAGAATTCAATCACATTGACAAAGCGGTGACCAGCTAATATTTCAATTTGAATTCTGGATGGAAACGACTCTCCTCTTCAGTCGGTGTCAACGGCTTTAACCCTTTTATGACGGGGTCTGCTGGATTTATTGGGTTTTTATGGCTGTAGAACATCCCTGTGATTGTCTGTGGGGCCATTTTAATGACTAACAAAGGTGTATGTCAATGTATTCTGGTAGTTTCTGCGTATCTGATGGTCTTGTATTCAAAGTTGTGAGAAGCACACATGACATATCCGATCTGCAGCAACGGCATGGGAATAAAAGGGTTAAAAAAAAAATCACTCTTACCTTTTTGAAATGTCTTTTTAGGTACCACTAGTACAGTAGACAGGAATACCATGCATACTTCTTGGTATAATTACATCAGCAAACATTAACTTATAATCACATTAAAAAAAGTAACTGCACATTGTATAAACCACAATTTATGAGCAGCATTCCGAATTGCATTGCAGTTTTTACTAGCTGGCTGCAGATTTTTTTTTCTTGCTCTACGGGTCAGAGCTTTTGAGTGCCGCAGGTTTGAGCCATGAGGTTTTCTGCGGTCTTTAGGCAACACACTTGAACACACTTACTCCTTGAAGATTTGACGATAACATGCTGAATGTCAGCTGTCTGAAGACTGGGGAAGAAAATATCACTCTGTGCAGTGGACATTGTTCAAGCTCCCAATCCAAGGACCCTGGAGATGAGTGCTGCTCTGCAGAGTGTCTGCCACCTACTTTCTTATTTTTTTTTTTTTTTTATTCCTGTTTCTTATTAACTTCCATAAAACCTCACAGAAGAAGAGTGGGACAAATAAAAGCACTAAACTGTAAAATAAACTTGTCAAATGGACGGACTCCAGTACAGCGACTACACAATCACAGAAAATTATTTCCTATGAATTTAGAAAAGAAGTTTAAATATTTTCACTGTTCCATGAAAGAAATATACACATTTTTCCAAACTCAGACATTGACGATGCAATACTTTATTGTCCCTCTATATATAGGCTGTTTCGCCTCGGTCAGTGAGTTCTTCGGGAAATCACTACTTTAGAATACTGTCGAGTGTCTTTACATGATGAACTACAGTTCATGTGGATTTCCCTGTAGTCTAAAGTTGTTTAATTAATTCAAGCTTGGCTGTTTTGCAAAGGCAGATGAAGAGAGAGATGAGTGATGAGTGTCGTTAGCAACTATTTGACAGTAAGAAGCAAACAGATTCAGTGTTTTTACACATTTTTATTGTTGCAAGTGAAATTTCCTCCCTTGTACTTGCTTTAAAGCCACACTTAATACTGATGACCAGTGCTAAAGCACCAACGTGAGAAAAGATATATTTATGATAAAGGATAATTTGGTCTATCAATTTGCAATATATTAGAAAACAATGTCATATCGATGCATTTTCCTTTTGTTTGCAATTTGCAAGCCGGCCTCACTTCTTCTCACCTCCGTTCTGCATCCTGGGTCTTCCTGTCGTAGTTTTGTAGTCCTGGCAGTCTGGCTCTTTCCTGTTTGTTGACACATTCCAGCATTTCTGTGTGATATTGCAGCTCACAGTCGATCTGTGGAGGAGCAGGAAGCCTGGTCGCAGTAATGTGTCGCCCACATGCTCATGCATCCTCTTGGGCCTGCAGGATACAAAAAATAGATAAATAAATAAATCCAAGAACCTTTAATTCCCTTAATTCCCTTAATTGCAAAATAGAGATCAAGAGCGGATCACAAGAAAAGCAGGCCATCATGTATGTTATGCTCATAATAACAAGGGGGAGACATTTAGAGTGCAGGGATAAAAGATTCAAGCTGGAAAGAAAAAAAGGTTGATTAGAGCAGAGTGTCGAGATCCTTGTGAGAATTAAAAGAGGCTGGGAGTTCGAGTCTTGTTCCACATATGGAGGGAATATAAAATAGAGTGTGAAAACAGAGAGAAAGGGAAGGAGGAAGGAGAGCGAGAGATTGATTATGTTCTCGTAAGTGCTTTCGGCATTATTGGAACTGTACTGTCCTCCCGAACCAGGCGATTTGAATTAACATTGCAGGGGAAGCGACTGAGAAGGAGGGGAAAATGGAGAAGCAGGGCAGGGGAGGAGATAACCGGAGCGGGTGAGGAAGCAGAGAAGGAAACGAGGAAGGGGGGTGAAGGGGCGGGTTGGCAATGAGAGGGAGAGAGAGAGAGAGTGAGGGGCTGGAGGGAGGACACAGAGATAGATGGAATAACTGAGTTCAAAAGTAGGACAGAGAGAGAGATGGCAAGGGACAAAGGGAAAAAGCGTGAGAGAGGGGAAGAGCATTCAGGGTTGAGAAGGCTCACAAAACGAGCCAAATTGAAAAAATCAACACGCTAAACTCTACTTTATAAATTCCAGCTGGGTGCCGTGCATAATAATCCATTTGGAGGATAATAACTTCAGAAATTCCACTTTAAATATTCATTCAGAATGCTGAATTGTCAGAACAAAAATCCATTTGGGGAATAATGATAATCCAATCAGGAACAGTAGGAGCAAAAAAAAAAAAAAAAAAAAAAGATAAAACAGGAGAGTGAGAGACAGAGGCGCATGTTGAAAGAGAATGGACAGATGAGTTTGGATAAAAGTCACATAAATAGGGAAGTGACGGCGGGTGTGTTACCAGTCAAGACGAAGAAAGGAAGAGGACAGCTAAGGACACGGAAGTAAAGACGGCTTGAGCATGGGAAAAAAGCGTGCATGTTTAATGTCTGCGTTTGTGTGTGTGTGTGTGTGTGTGTGTGTGTTTGCAGTGGGGATAACAACATGCAAAAAAGATCGAGGCTGATAGAGACGGAGGAATGGGAGTGACGCATGTGTAGGACAAGCGCAGATGGGCGGGAGGGAGACGGATGTGAAGCGACAAAGCTGAAGGAACAAAAAGTGTGACGAGAGAGAGGGGGGAAAAAAAACTCATGCAAACTTGAGCAAGATTTAGAGCATTTGTCTGTTTTCGCTCCTGCCTTCACTCCTCCATCCCTCTGGCAATTCCCTTTTTTCCCCTCATCACTTCATCCCCTCCAATCCTCTGTTTTTCCTTTTCCTTTTACCTACTTTCTGATTGAAGAGGAGTGACCCCTGAACTATTGACGGCATGGGCCAGACAAAAAAAAAAAAAGCAACATTAAGTCACGCTTTAGCTGCACGAGGAGTGCATTACTCTGAGGAGGACGGGGCTGTGGCCTGATGGAAATGAAATGCCAATGATGGAGCACCTGCCTCTTTAGTCTAATGAGAATCCTGGTCAGGTGGTAATTTAATATCACTGAGAAGAAAGAGGCAGCGGCTGGGCCAGGATGCTTTGCATCAGGCCAGGGATTTCTCTCTGCTTATTTGGGGATTATAGTTTTCCCCCTCTGCACGTGAATGATCCATGTCCTCCTTAAAGGTACCGGGATGTAGAAAAGCAGCTTTTCATTCAGTTTCACTTTCATTTGAAAGCAGGCGGATGTGGGAAAGTCGGTAAAAGTGTCACACAGAGAAATGCAAACCTCTTTTTCGTTGTAGCTTTGTGAGATGCTGAAAGATGTGTTCATGTCACATGTTGGCCCTGAGCTCAACCCACTGACCGTCCTTCTATTAGAAGAAACCAGTGAGTTGTCAACTAGTCGTGTATACAGGAAGCTGCATTATCTTGCACATTAATGGCACAAAACAGCCTGTTGGTGGTCATAATGCAGAGAGATTTCAAAGAGAAGAGTTCTAATTCTATGCATTCACAAAAATACATTTTGGTGTTTATAACAAGTGTCATTAAAGCACCTTGTCACTTAAATGAAAGTAAAGTTGTATCATCAATAAAACTGTTTAACAAAAAGATTGTTCTAGATTAAAATCCATGCGTTTATCTTTTATTCTATTCTACTCTGATCAGGTTTGCAGACTGCCCATTCCAGCTCACTAAAGGTGAAAGCAGGTGCCATTGAATTCCAACACAGAAACAAACAATCATCAACAAGCATCCTATGAGGCTTATAAGTCTCGTAAGATGATTGACTCCTGTAAGTGGTCACTTTACCACTCTTCACATACATCTTCCCATAAAACATCTTCCATAGGTGCAATAAATCATTCAACTTACATATTTTACATCTCATATGTGGTTTGACTGATTTATACATTGGTGACAAGCTTAAGATTATGATCAATAATTCCATTATTTATGCCTCCATACATGCAAATGTGTGTTTTTGTGTAGGTATATGCAGAGAAACACTGAAATGCGATTTATTGCCTGATGGATTAACTCATAAACATTATTGTCTTTTACGTTACCCAGTTAGAACAACATGGCAGTACTTTGTATACACTCCACCTCCTGCTGTGTTCACTGTGTGCTAAAGCTGCATTGTAAAATCAGCAGACACTGTTTGTGGCATTTTGAGGAAAGTTGAGGAAACAAACTTGAAACACTAATCCCATCATGAACACCTTTTCTTGCTTGAAGTTTTGAAGTTGTTTGACTTCTCGTCAAGTCTGATGAAGCATCGCAGACAAGAAGAAAGTCCAGATGCTGCTGTGATGCAATTAGATTTAAACTTCACAGACGACTAACATTATTCAAACTTCTCTGAGAACACTGCTGAAAGAGACTGGAGCATGTTTTTTTTTTTTTTTTTAATTACAACTGCATGCTCTAACCCAGGGGTGAGTGGGCCAGACCAGTAAACTAGTACCATAATAACCTCTAAATGTAAACTTACATTTTTTTTTTTGTGGCACAGAGTATATGTGATGAAAATTTCACAAAGTCAAACAATTCCTACTGGAAATTACTACAATCTCAACTTAAAGCCAATTTTGATTAAACCTTCTGGTGCAAAATACAGTGAAATGTACCTAAAAAATATTCTTCTGTAACTGTTGCATTACGGGTGTTTTTTCAAACTCAATGCTGACAGCATGGCTTTGAGGCTTATTGATAAATTGATAGCGATAACGACAGCATCACCAACATCTCAGCTGGAGTCTCAGCGTTGTGTTGTGTCTGCTACTCTTGAGAAATTGATTTGGATAAAACTACTAGATCCACAGCTACATCATTAGCCCGAGTGGCCAAACTGGGTACTAGTTGTTTGTAGGGTCAAACACATCAGCAGCATTTCTTTGTTGTGTTTTTTCATCCAGTCACAAACTACTCAGATTATAATTAACAAACAACTATTAATACATGTAACTTGATATTTTGTGATATCTGAACCTGTGAAGCAGCCACTTTACTGAAGTGGAGCACAGTTAGAAAGTTTAAAAATACCTCACTCAAAAGTACAGTCCTAAACTGTATGCAAACACAGTCTGTGACGAAATGTGCTCAGACACTTTCCAGTACTGCGGAAGTCAAAATAAAGTTGGCGTGCCCGTGTGTGTCACTCAGCATTTGTCAGTCCTCCTCTTCTATGTCCATCACGTCCTGGCTGGTTAGTATCAGCCATATGAAAAATCTAATAATAGACGAGCAGCTTTTTGGCCAGTGCACCTGCAGTTTGGGCACAGATGTTTTGGCCTCTTTGAAGCGCATTGATTTGTCTCATGATGTGATGAAAACTCTCAAAAGTGTGCAGGCAGCCAGACCTCGTTTTTACGCCTCACAAATGAAGCTGGAATTTTGGAATTGAAGGTGAGATAACCTAGCTTTGCTGCAGTGTCTGGAGATACGACCACCTACTTTTTTTTTTAAAGCTGTTTTTTTGGCCATTTTCTTGTCAGTATATATGAGTATTAAAATCTCTTTCTTTGTTTTTCTTAAATTACACTAATTTAAACAAGTTTTGCGTTTGCTCGCGTATGTCAGTAGATAATTGGTGTACATTTATTATGAGAGGGACAAATAGCTGTGACATAGAATAATTTCCTTATTAATGCAATAATTAGCTTGTTTAATGACCCTATTAGAATTCTGCAATTGCTTTTGTTTAACAAAATGTTGAATATACTCGGACAATGTGCAAGCGCAAGTGTTTCGGGCTGTAATTATGTTTTCAATGGAACAAATGCTGCATGTGTGTACATGCGTGTGTGTAATTGCTACTGTGTCACCCTATTTGCCGGGCTGAGGCCTAGCTCGCCTTGCTCAGTAAATACGGTTACTTCACTTACCCCCGGCCAGTAATTGTGCAATACATTATGCCTGCTTTCAGAGTTCATACCCTGAAAGTACTCTCGGAGGCGAGGTAACTCATCACGCAAACTCACTGTAATGCAAAGCGTGCCGCCTCAGAGTGCAGCGCTGTCCCGCCATTACTTGCTGAGGGATTTGTCCGGCCCGCCTGCCTCTTTTAATCTAATTCATGTCGTGGGCGCTGCTGCGCGCTGCCGTTTACATGTGTCCTACCTGCCTTTTCACTTCACCCCATGTATGTAACTTTGGTTGTTTTTAGGTGAAAAAACACGGAGCGATTATCTCAATGCTGCGAGTGTCTGCATCGTGGCTTTTTTATTTGACTGCACACTTTAACGCTTTCATTGTTTGATAGCTCCATTCTTTCTTGTGCATTGTTCTAAAACAAAGCCAATGGCTACGCTCCCACTTGGTTGTTTGTGTGTCTTGTGCGTTCACGGCACTGCAGTGTCCTGGCAGATATATTTAGCATCTTTTTTTTAAATTAATACATTTTGATTAAGAATTCAAATTCTTTGGATGGAGGAAAAAGGGTGATGAGAGATGTGAGGGTGCAGACTAAAGAATGGGAACAGCAGGGGGGCGGTGTTAACGAGGTTAGGAGGTTTTTAAGACAAACATGGTATGGCGTAGTAGTAGTTAAAAAAAACCCCCCCAAAAAAAACAAGCGTTTGAAATCCGTCTTTACAAAGAAATAGTCTATTTCTGGTGTCTCGCTTCATCTCCTTTCACTTTCTGACATTAAGACTGGAAGGTAACCACAGTGTCGGTGTGTTTGATAAATGCATGCACAGCGGTGATACATCGGCCACATAGGATCTGTGTGTGTGTGTGTGCGTGTGCATGTGCATGTGC
>OMNM01034870.1:0-25961 GCA_900302745.1 Parablennius parvicornis | reverse complement strand
CTCTGTTCAAGTTCAAAGGCTCCTTTATAGGCAGGATAGAAATATGCATTGCCAAAAAACCTCCCAGCAACAGACACCATCATCTCTACCTTCTCAAGCTTTGTCTCTCTCCGCTCGCACTATTTCCTTCTCGACTTCTCCACAAAGAAAAAAACTACCTGTTCGGCATATATAAGTGAGAATTTCTTTTTTTTTTTGCCCAGTGATCATGTCTAAATCTTGGCAAGTTCATTTGTTTGATCTCTTACATTTCTTTAACACCAAACATGTACATGAGATATGATAAATTCTTATCACACTTTGTTGCTTGTGGCAACTTTTATGTCTCTTATGTTGCAAGTTGGAACATGAATTTGTGGGAGGTCCTTGATAAAAGACAGGGGGGCACATGTCTGCAGACTTCCTCTATGTCATTGATCTCTAGTCGTGATAGTAGCTGGCGATTATGAATATTAAAACACTTCTACTACATGTGTCTTAGGCCCTGTTGAAACCCCAGCGCTTCAAGTGAAAATGTGCGTTTTCATTTCAGAAAAGTTTGGCGGTGAAAAGATTGTGATCTTCGTTAGCCTCGATTGTAGGTTTCAAAGTAAATTCCAGTACTTGGTTACCTGTGTCTGTGAGAGCATCACATTGTTTGAAATATTCTGTGATAATAGCCGATAAAATCCATGATCAGCTGTGGTGAAAAAAATGGTGGCGGTATCAATTTTGTGGAAATCGCATATTTGCCAACTCACAGAATACCTAAATACTCATACAAGTTTCATATTTAACTGTGCCATGGTTTTCTCAAGTTCTTTAATGTGATTGTTTTAATGGTGAACTTCCTGGTTGTAGGCAAACATGTTGTACTGTAGAACGCATGTATTGTGTATATATACTATCATCCTCTTTACTTAGCCTTTAGAAACTGGGCAGTGCTCTTTTACATTGAAATCCAATTTGATCTCACGATAGCAACAGTTTTATTACGACTTTCTGGTGCGTTAACATCACTACTCTTCTCAAAGTGTGACCCACACAGATAATGTCCACATATAATCACGATTAAAAAAAACTTAAACTCATAAAAAATTAGACAAACAAATTGTGTGGAAATAAGGTTGAATATACGTTTTTTTGCTGAAGATTCATATGAATGTGGTCGTCAAATGTATACTACATTATTGAAAACATTCTCATAGCAACCAGTTAGCTTAGCATAAATGAGAATCAAGGGACACACTGGCTTTCTTTAAAGGTTACAGAACATTTAAACTTGAGAGACGAGCAGTTGAGATTGTGAACTTTGTAAAAGAAGAACTAATTATTGTAAGTGATAAAATGAAACTACACTTACAGAAGAAAGACAAATATCCCATTTTGATAAAAATTTTCAAGATAAATCCCAATTGCATCCTGGAAAGTCTATTTTTTATTGTGGTGTATTTCTACTTTCTATGCACAGAATTTAACAAATCCAAGTGCAAATGTTTGTACTTGACCTGCATCTTCGTTATGTGATTGCGATGCAGTGCACTCTACTGTCGAGCCGCATGCCTCCTGCTTTTTTGCTGCGTTTATTTAAAGCATGTACGAGTGCTTGTGTGTGTCCATGGCAACGCCCGAGTATGCAAGTGTGTGATTTTACGTGTCGTGTGCGTTTGAATTCTTCTCTCAAGGCTGTTTTGAATTGTGTGAATCTCTGGGCCTCTTTGAGACACACTGATGCTGGTTTTTAAACCCATTCGAATGTGCATGTGTGTGCATGTGCGTGTGTGTGTGTGTGTGAATATTCTGGAGTTAGAATGGAAGTGGGTCTATTTCTTTTGCAGTCACTGATGTGCCCCTGTGTGTGTAATTGAAATACCTGATTTATTGACTCTCCTTCTCCCCTCTGAGTCAAGTAACTAGTCCGTGAGTCTGTGAGTGCACTCATTTGGAGGCTTTGGGGCAGATCTGGCTACTCTGACAGAGCAAGACCTGTCAACCACACACAGACACACACATATATAACGTTCAGGCCGACTGAAAGAAAACCTCCACAAATGCGTATATGAGAGTAGAAATTTTGGCCAAAATGCACACACAGGTGCTAATACAAATGTACAAAGCGACTCTATTGGGGGGATAGAGCCGCACACGTTTCCTGTTGGGGAGGCCACACGTGTCCCGTTTCTGTCTCGTCTCTCTGACAGCAGCGGTCCTCTGTGGTCGAACAACTCAAGCTTATCCTCTTCCTGCGTAAACGGCTGGCTGGCTGCCTGACACATGCACACACACACACACAAACTCATATATACACACACACACACACCTCCACCAGCAACTCCTGGCTCCCTGCCCCTTCACCGCTCGCTCATTCCACGCAGGATCACAGCCGTCTGCCAGCCTGCCCTCTTCTTCTTCATTCTTCCTATTGTCACCACATTGTCTTCTGCCTCCGTCCCTCCCGAGACTTAAAACCTCAACCGCTCTCACGCCGCTTTTTTGTTGTACATCTCTATTTTTCTTTCTTCCTAATTCCTTGTCTCTCCTCTCTGTTTTTCTTCTTTTGTCTCATCTGCTTCCTCCTTTGTAGTTTTATCAGCTCTTTTTCTGCCTCTTGTTGTATCTCTCCATCTTCCTCTTTCTCTCTCTCTCTCTCTCCATCGTCTCCACTGGCCATTCATCCTGCTGTATTGTATTGTTGTCTGTGTACAGTAGCCAGCGCTGACGTAAGCCGTGCATCCACAGAGGAAGACGGCGACCGGCTGAGGAGAGTATTCAAAGCCTGGCTGGCCCGGCTTCCCGGTGTCTGGCTGACTGACTCGTTGGCCTCGCGATCCCCCTCTGGGATTTTTAATACCCACTAATCGATCACCTCGTGCCAACAGAGGTGATAATGTGGCCAGACCCTAATTATTGTTGCTGTAAATGAAGACTGGTGTTTTTGCAGCACTTCATTTCTGTCAACCCACTCTCACCAGGGTTTATTTTTTTGTAGATTTTATTTTACTCCTCTCCTCCTTACCTTCACTTTCTGAGTTTGCTCTTACTTTAGCATGTACTTCTCTCAAAGGCTAATGAAAATCCTGCAGACCTCTGGCACTCTGCATGAGTGTGTTGGGCAGTACATTAATACTGCTCTTAAGAATAGAGCAATAGAAAAGAGGAAGCCGGAGGAAATGGTGGGGTGCGGGGGCAGGGTGGCAGGGGCGCTCTGTGGAGGATAAAGCAGGGTAGAACGGGAGTGCACAAGTCTGGAAATTCAATTATAACTGTGCCCTGGCAGTAATTCCAGTGGTATTAATGGGACAGCAGTGTGAGGAGAGAGGGATTGAGATGGGTGAGGGATGTGAGAGAAAGATGGAGGCAGAAAGTTGAGCAACAAATGGATTTAAGTTACACAACATCCACAAACGCATCATTATTTAATGATTCCGAGACGTAGCTGCTTGCGTTCAACTGGGAGGCTGTTTTACATTTCACGCTGCAGAGGATAATGACACGTCTTCAACCTGCCGGATGCTGCGCGCCGCCTTCATCATTTGCAGCAGGGTTCCTCGCTCGCTCACTTTGCATTCCTCAACACGCCACCTTGATGCCGTTGCTCTGATCTCATCAATTGTGTGATCGCGGTGATTAACACGGGTTCAGAAAGACCCTGAACACTGCCGGCGTGGCCTTACCGTCGTTTTGAGCTTTACATGCATCAACACGTAACCACGCATGCAGTGTCAGTTGAAATATCATTCAGGACATCACAGAGTAACCTTTGCAGATCCTGTATAATGAGCCACACAGTGGTGTGGTTGTTGGGACACTTGCCTCACAGTGAGAAGTTCCCTTCTCCAAGTCCAGGCTGTATTTCTTCCCACAGTCGAAAGACACATGCGTTGAGGTTATTGTGTGACTGCAAGTTGCTTGTGGGCATAAAGGTGTGCGTTTACCTTATGTTGAACTAGCAACCTATCCAGAGTCAGCCGGGATTGGCTCCATTAATCCACAACTCAGAGAGAGATTAAAGCTGTATAGAAAATAAATGGATTGATCCTGAAGAACTATTTTTTTTTCCCACAAATTTTGCATTCAGTGAGTGAAAACTATTTTGCACGAGGTGCAACATTGTAATGCAGCTTAAGCAGAAATCCACTTTGGAGACACTTTTACACTGCAAAGCACAGGAAAACATTCTCATTCCTTCAACCTGGATATCTACGAATACCCTTCACCAAATTCTAAAAGTGCAGTGTTTACAGAAAGTGTAACTTTTGAAATTTGTACCAAATTTGTATCGAATTGGCTGGTCTGAGAGACACAATAACTTTCTTTCTGAAACTTTAATCTATCTGAAGTCTGAAGTTTGAATTTATGTTCACATTATATTAAAAGGCCTTAACACAGAATTGTTTACTGATGTATGAGAGATTTCCGAATTTATATCACGGAAGGTGACGTGTCACTTGCAAGATTACATATTTTTATGAGCATATTATCATGATCATCATCGATATTTGTCAAAAGACATGATATGTGTGGCAATATTATACATGATTTGAAGCTACTTAAAAGTGTATTGGAAAACTAGAGCATTTACATCTATTTTGTGATCATTAATTTCCTTAAAAATCTTTTAAGTTGTATTTAATTTTTTTTTTATGGCTACAAGCTCTGATGGACAAAAGGAAATGTCTCCAACACTCTGCAAAAAACTGGTTAATGCAGGAAAAAAAAAGCTGACAGATCAGCCATACGGATCCCCTGAAGTGGAGCAGGGTGGCCTTTGATGCCAAGTAATGCTCCGGGAGTTCAGCCTCTCCGATCTGACTGTCGGCACATGACTCGCACATGCAGCCAAACACAATGGATTTCCATTCATATAATTTCCCATATTGGCTGGGTGAATGTCCAGGGACATAAACTGTACCTTGTGTAAACCAGAGTTGGACAAACACACATTGACTCACATGCACAACAACAAGTTCTTGTTGCAGAGCTGCAGTCTTGTCTAGACTAGTATTTCTCACCTCCTCCTCCTCTTCTTCTGTCCACCTCAATATTCCACTTTAACACCGATGCCGAAGCACAAGCTTGGGTATCGGTACATTAGCAAAGTCTCACAGCAATACTGTTCGCTTTTCTGCTCCTTCTGTGTTTTTTTTTTTTTCTTCTGTTGAAATTAACCTAGAGTAAATACTTGTGTATGTTGGGGTTCTGGGTATGTCTGTGCCACCTCCAGTACATTGCTCGCCTCTATAAATCCCGTATTGTCCCGGCTGCACTGGAATTGATTTGTTGCCTGCTATAAAAAACAAATTGATGAAAACGATCAATGAGATTAAGGACAGCGGCTTTGTGTTCCCAGAATCCGCTCCCGCCACCCCTATGTACAAACTCATTAAAAGGAGTCATAAAGGCAACTAATGAAAATCATGACTGGTATCATTACTACCCCGAGAGGTGTCCTCTCCGATTCTCCTCTGCCAGCCAGAGAACAGAGGCAGCTAAATTAATGTGCGCACCAATATTGTTACAAAACCACCGTAGTCCTTTCAGCAGCCGCTATGCTCCCGTGTGTTTTGCGTGTGTGCGTGTGTGTGTGCTTGTGTGAGCAGAGCCAGCTATATTAAAGTTCAGGCCAGTGCTGTTGCATAACCACTCACACTCTGCGCCTTTGTTCTGTCATTTGCAGGATGACAACTCCATGTTCTTTCAGTTCGGCCCCTCCATCGAGCAGCAGGCTTCAGTCATCCTCAACATCATGGAGGAATACGACTGGTACATCTTCTCCATTGTCACAACGTACTACCCGGGTTACCAGGACTTTGTCACCAAGGTAACAGCATGCAGCTGAGGCAACATGCACAAATAATCAGGACGTAGAGGAAAGATGACACAGTGCGGGAGAAACAACAGCTTCCACAGCAGAGATATTTTGGCAGCGCTGTACTGGGAAATTTACTGCATAAATGATCATATTCCTTTTGAATAACTGCAGCTTAATGTATAAACAACACTGAGAGACAAATAGTTCCCGAAGTGCATCAAAAAAACACAAATATAAAACAGAAATCATAAAACCACAAATTGATCTCTGTATTTGTAAAACGTTCAAAAACAGCATAACATTGTCAGCATAATGGAAATTCATCGGGATTATGTAACCTGAGAAATTTCATTTCATTGTGCTGCTGGGAAATATACAGAAGCAACAAACTAAGCTGAACCTGTCCAGTTTTGTAATACGACATCAAACCACAAGATGGTGTATTGAGTCATTCCACAGTCTCACTTGTTATCAGGTCAACCTGAGGAGAACATGCAACAACAGCGGCTAAGTTCTAGATTTGAATCAATTTGTCACAATGTCCTGAATTTAAAAGAAAGTCCCTCTGTTACATTACATTGAAAACATTTGTACTAAGTAAGCAAAAAGTTACAAGTACTGTTATGAGTTAAGTGCATCCATCATCTTGTGGTTGAATGTTGTATTGGAAAAATGGACCAGTTATAACATGCCTGTACATCTTTGCAATTATGTCACCTCCAATTTATCTATTTTGCATATCTTGTTTTTCTGTGGACTATTAAGCCTAGTTATTTGACATTTTCAAGTGAAAATGGAAACATTTCTTTGCATTGTGGGTCCCACAACAGTACTCAGACCCACTGAAAACAGAGCTTTTTGAAAACGGCTCCTAAGGTGGAACTTTTCAGAAAGGAAAATGTTCTGTGCCAAACATGTCTGTGTGGTTTAATTACAAAAAACAAGCAAAAGCATCCACAAGTGGCCCAACATGAAAACTACACTGTTTTCAGTGTTTCTGCCATTCTCATGTATCCTTTTCAAAATGTTGCAGTGTAAATGTGAAACATTTCTGAAATGAAAAACAATTAATTTTTTACTTGAATCGTCATTATGTGAACAAAACCCAAGTCATGTTTTTACATTGACTGGCTCTTGCGATACTTTGTTGCATATAATTCGAGTAAACTTTATGTATCATAAAATACTCATTCTTGTGAAGTTGTACTACTTGAACCTTAGATATACATATTCGGTCATGTAACAGTGTCAAACTAAAACAGTATCTAATCCACTATGAAATTCATGAAATGACAACAGCATAACAGACTTTTTCTCCTTTGACGACATCCAGATTCGTAACACCATCGAGAACAGTTTCGTGGGCTGGGAAATGGAGGAAGTTCTGCTGCTGGACATGTCCGTGGATGATGGAGACTCAAAGATTCAGAACCAGCTGAAGAAGCTCCAGAGCCCGGTCATTCTGCTCTACTGCACTAAGGAGGAGGCCAACACCATCTTCGAGGTGGCCCACTCCGTCGGCATCACCGGCTACGGCTACACGTGGATCGTGCCCTCGTTGGTAGCCGGAGACACTGACGTCGTGCCTGCCGAGTTCCCCACAGGTAGGAAACGTGGAACTGAGTTAAAATTGGATCTGGTGTTTTGATCCGGCATAATCTCATCGCGGAAAGATATTTGCTTGCTTTGAGCTTAAATCCTAAGCACTTTTGAGAACAACAGTTACACAGCAGCCGCGCTGTTTTTTTGTTGACGTTTGTTCAAATGCGTCTATTTTCTGAGTAAAGGTGGCCTCATTTAAAAAAAACAAAGTCTCATCGTCACACTGTTTCTTCATTCCTCTGGGCTTTTCTCAGGTTAGGCGGGTCAGCAGTGGTGTATAAAAATCAATTACAAAAAGGTAGAATGCTGTGAAAACGTGTTAAACTCTCCCATGATTTCTTCTATTTTGGTATCGGCGCCACATCTTTGAAACAGAAAACACAAGCTTTTAATGATAGCTTTACGTATTGTACCTAGAAACGTAATCAACCCCTGAATATAGTTCCTACTTTTCTATAAATGTCCCTCTCAGGTTCTAAACCACAACATCAGGACGAGCCGTTCATTGGTCGATGTATTCTTTCACGTGTGAGATCACTGTCCATCACTAATGTTCTCCTGCAAGATTTTCTTACAGAGAGCAAAATTTACGTTTTCTTCAATTATGACCACTCACCCTGAAGCAGTAGAATATCCTCGCCGCACCGAACACACTCGGCCGTACTCAAAATGCTCTTCTCTTTGGAGGAATTCTGTGTTTGATTCACAGAATATCTAACAGGATATTAAAAATAACAAAAATAAAAATCACGGATCATCAAGACTTATCATTCCGGGGGAAGGGGAGTCAAAACTGGCCTGTGAGCAGGAAACGATCTAGCCCACAGGATGATGTGATGATAATGATAATGATGATGAAATGTGTAAAAATGGGCAAAAGAAGTAATTCATGTATGGAACAGGAATCTTTGTTAGATTAGACTAGTGTGTCCTCAACTCAGCTCCCGTTTACGCCACAAATCAAGTGAAAACGCATCATTTTTTTTTCAGAGAAGTTTCACGTTTACACAGCAACGTTTTAAACTACAAAAGAACTCCGAGAACAATACGCTATCGACATTAAAAATTACAGTACTCAGACGATGAGGTTGGATTGCCATCGCACCAGATGCTCATTTATAGAACGTTTCAACACAATATGAACTGTGAGTCATGTCACTCTGCCGCCATATTTGTTATTGTCCATCTACTCGCGCATGTGCAATAGTAGCGCTTTGAAAAAGTTGCGCTTTTAAAAAAGTACAAAATGAACTTCCAAAATGTAATAAGGTAATAAGGTCCATGTAAATTAAGA
This sequence comes from Parablennius parvicornis, assembly GCA_900302745.1. Taxonomy (NCBI): domain Eukaryota; kingdom Metazoa; phylum Chordata; class Actinopteri; order Blenniiformes; family Blenniidae; genus Parablennius; species Parablennius parvicornis. The sequence continues at coordinate 17,274 of OMNM01034870.1, read as the reverse complement.
TTCGATGCATTTCAGCAGCAATACAACGCAAGACGATGGCAGATATTGGTCAAGTATTTTACAATTACACATGTAATTGCACTCAACTGCAAGTTGGCATTTACATGAAGGAAGGCATAGAATTTCTGATATTGTATATGTTCAGCATATTTTCACATTTTGATGAACAATATTTCACTTTGAAATGAGAAAACCTAAAAAAAATACATTTTAAAAAAACAGTACTTTCAACAGTCGTATATTACGTTTTCTAATTAGTTTATTTTAAAATGTTAACTCCTAATGGTGCAATATGTAACTAGAAAAGCACTCTGAGAGCGCAGACCTCCGTCAAGCACCTTAAGATGGCGCCTTAAGATTAAATCTGCCAAATCCTTGATCCAGATCTGATCCATATCAAACCTTATACGATTGTAGAGGGTACTAATATACATCAGACAAACAAATAAACAAACAGACAAACCCTGGCAAAAACATAACCTCCTTGGCGGAGGAAATAATATTTTCAACTCCTTTTGTAATAACACCACATTTTGTAAAAACAAAATTCTTGAACGTATTTTCTAACAAACTTTGCAGCATTTTGTAATAACTTGTCACATTTTGCCACAGTTATTGCAAAATATAGATACATACTATTGCATTTCCCTCTCAGGTTTTGCTTTTGATTTTGTTGTTAAATATCTTGAATATTTTAGCACGAGATATGCACAAACAATTAATCAATCATTGGTTTCCCAGGATTACGTTCTCAGACTTGAACTGGTAGTGATGCGAGCGTGTTGACCACGACATCCCAGTCAAACACTTTCCCCAAAGAATTGCTTCACGGTGTGTTTTAGCTGTAAAAGGGTTCTGAGTGAAAAGCCGAAATGTCAGTAATATCTCAATAAAACAAGCATCTGCCATCGTCCAAGAGGTTCTAGGATCCAATTTGCAGGAGTTTTTGGTCAGTTTGGACAATTTCGACTCCTCTAATGGACTAATTCATGTTTAGACAAAGAAACTACTTACACATATTTATTTTTTATATTTATATTAACAAAAAGGACAGAAAAGCAATATAGTGCATTGTGTTATATTAGTAACATGATGCACTATATTCCACTACAATTATACATATGTTAAATATATATAAATACATAAATGTGTCTCAGGAAAGTGTAATGAATCCATGATTTACTAGAGTTTATATCTCACAATACACTATATCTTCTTTAAGATTCTACACTATGATTTGGGTATTTCCTACAAGACAAAAAAAAAAAACCCAAACAAGGCAAAACACAAAGTGACCTTTACTGACAAGAAGTGAGGAGAGAGTTTCTTCCCACAACTCCACTGGAGGTCATTCTAACCTTTGAAGGTCAAACGTGGAACCAAAGTGACATCCAGGTTGCATCGCATTACTTTACCCTCCCAAACCTCAGGCCCACCTGTCAGACCACCTCATGTAACGGGCCTCGCGGCGCCCGGAGGGGGGAGGCACAGCCACTTTTAGAAAGGCCAGCTCACAGCGGGAATCAAACCTTTAACTGTTTGCGATGCGAGCGTTAAACTTTTCACAACTTGAGGCTGTTTGGGACTCGGCAGGGACGTAGACGATGTATTGTATTTATATATGAGATTATTTGCTGGTTGTTGATTTAAAGCCACTGCTGACTCCCATAAGAACGCATAAGAACAAGAAGAAAAGTTTGGCAGTGACGTCAGCCAGCTGGGGAAAAAAAAAAAGTTTTTCGGCAAGAGGGGTCATACTCCAAGAAGAAGCTGACGAACTGTCGGGCCACGCCCTCTGACAGCAGGCACACGTCTGTGAAGCAGCGCTTTAACTTATCAACTACATGGCTTATTTCTCGCTTCCAATGTTTTCAGAAATACATTTCAATGAACGGTTTTATTAATAAAGAGAAAGTTTGTTTCCGGGCCGCCGTGGTAGTCCGGTTTTACCTACATGTTTCTGATAACCTTTAGTGATGCGTTCGGGTGCATCACGTAAATCTGCCCGCTGGCATGTTAATGAGCTGTGCGGCTCATACAGTAGCGATGTTACATGGTCAATATGATTAAAATATGATTGATAGTCATTAGCGAACTGGACAGTGCATGTGCAACACACGTCAGTGCCGAAGTTTCGGCAGTGCGACACCAACATACTTTGGCCCGAATCAAATTTCTTCGGCCAGAAGGAGCCAGCCGAAGAAAATGACGTAATGTTGTTCAGCGGGACCCCGGAGTGCCAAACCTTCTTCGTGTTCTTATGTAGTATGAATCTCCAAAGATTTTTTAACCATTGTTGCCTTGTTGACTTTAACTCAAAAGTTTTTAAACTCTCTTCCCTTATTGACATCTTCGGATGATTTACTTTAAATGGGAGTGAGGAGTATGTTTGCACACAGTTGTGTGTGTCTGCATATTCACTGTTTTTGTCCACCGTCTGTGTGCATTTGTCTGTGAAATGTGCTGGTGGATCAGAGTTTAATTTGCATGGGAAAATAATGGGCGAGTACAATCAAGTGTGTGTGGAAAGTGTTTACTAGATGGCCTGAGTGGACCAGTCTCTTGTTGTGTGTGGGTGTGTGTGTGTGTCTATTCAAAAGTAGGGTTCCACTCTATGAAGTTTGATGTATCACCGTATCAGTTATGTAAATCACACAACAACTTCCCCCTTGATTTATGTTGCCGCTGAGATAATCGTGTCTCGCTGGTGTTGCTGCCTGGGTGGTTTACAAAGTGTAGCGGCTGCGCTGATGGACTCACACGAACCTCTTCCAGTTAACACTGAATTATCATGGCATGAATCATGTGGGACATAATGGCAGAGAGGAGGCTAAATGCCATTCTCTCATTTTATGCGTGATGAATGTGCCAAAATAAACGTTGCCCAAAGTCTCTTAACAACAGCATGACTTGTATTTAATGGAGGACGTCATTTCTATAGAAGCTTAAGTCAGGTAGTTAGAAAAAAATTTTTTTTTCCCCAATCAGATCATCGGTTGCTAATTTCTAAGTGCCAATAGCTAAATAATTATATTTTTAAAAATCTAAATTAGTTTTAACTAAACTGCTGAAGGTAAGAATTGCAAAGACCAGAAGAATGATGATGTGATAATGGAAATTAGCTCATTTCTTAAAAAGAAAAAAAAAATGTTGATTAACTTTTGGTATTTCAAACCATATTTTTCACGTTTGATAATTATGAGACTTATGTTTATCATAGGGATACTAAAGCGGGTAGATTTGCAAAGTGAAACGTAAAACAAGTGTCTTTTTCAAATTTGGTGTCATTTTAAAACCTTTTCAAACTAAAAGTTGTGTTGACTTTTCTCATATTCTTTACTTTGTATTATTACTGGGACTTAGCTCAGCATTAAGCAGCAAAAGTAATAAAGAACTGTGGCCGCTTTCTTGTAAGCAAATATTGCTCCTAAATGTTTCTTTCTGATGCCAACACACCCAATGGGTCCATGTAATTAGATTAAGAAATTAATTATTAAAAATACTCCACTAGTAAAAGGATAAGTATTGTTAATCCCTAATTTCTTAACTTGAAGGAAATATGTTGACTAAAAATGGGACTTTGCTTCATCATCTGTTATTGTGTTGTTATGATACAATAACTGTTATTATACTAAATAAAATTACACCATAATTGTTTATCAGTGACAACAACTCAAAATGTGTCCTTCTATTTGATTACTAAGAAGTACACAATGAACAAATCTAAACTTGAAAAACTTATTTTTCGGGGGAAAATTGTAAGAACAATATAAGCATTTAGTTTTTCTATTTCTATATATTTTGTTTCTTCAGTCTAATATTGACAGTCACAATGATATTTTAAGGCTGCATGAATTGTCCAGCCTTTCAGTATTGATTTAGCTGCCATGCTATTGCTACTAAAGCTGTCCGACACAAAAATGCAGTTACCTTTATTAAAAAAAAACCAACACAAAATAAAACGTGTTTTCCTTACAAATCGTGTGGGAGGTTATCCCTAATTTTTATATAGAATTTTTATATTTGATGATATGTTATTAATATCTTATCAGCTTTGTGACAGCGATCAGCTCATCGTCTGATCATTACTTCTCTTTAAGGCCCCATCTACACAAAACGTTTGGGTGAAAATGCAAAACTTTTGATATGTTTTGGGTGTCTGTATATTGGATCCACTGAAAACGCAACTTTTTGAAAACGACTGCCAAGGTGGAACTTGTTGCGAATGCTCTGTTGCCATGGAAACGAGGGGAAACGTTGACACGCAAACATAAAAGTTTTCTGAAATAAAAAGGCAAAAATGATGCGTTTTCTCATGAAACGCTTTTGTGGAAACGGGGCCTGAACCTTCAACAAGATTTGTTTCAGCAAGCGTCTATATACAATCCTATTATACGATTGTAGCTTTGATATTCTGAATATATACATTTCTTGCTTCATTTTCTAATGAAATAGCTCAGGAGTTCTGTCATGAGTTAATCAGCACTAAAGGAAGATAAACTAACGCCACGTGTTGTGATATTAGTGTATGATAGTGAATTAACGGAGTGAAATGTCACTGCCGGTGTGCCCCGGGTGAATCCAGCGGTCCAGGGTTCACTTTGAGGTGCGCGCTCGCTGTGAGGCTAATTTTCTTACAAGGCACACTTACTAATTTGCACCATGTGTGATGAAGAGCCTCCAATTCTCCCGGGTGACTGCGCTGACGCCTTCCTTAAGTAGCGCTCTGGGGAACCATCTCCCCACCCACTCCTCTCCTCCTTCCTTCCTTTTTCCTTCCTTTTTCTTTTTTCTTTCTGGCTGTTCTCCGCGTTTTCCCGTCTCACTATTTCAGCCTCCACCAACTCTACCCCCCCCTTCCCTGACTCGCTGCTACTCCCTTCAGCTTTCTGTGTCTCTTTTTTCTGTGCCTTTGTGTCTCTGCTGCTGTCTGACTTTTCTCGGTCCCTCTCATTCCTCTCTCTCTCTCTCTCTCTCTCTCTCTCTCTCTCTCTGTCTCTCTCTCTCTGTCTCTCTCTCTGATCAGAGTTACATGCTGCTGCCTCTCAGACGCCGCTAACGTAACCACCCCATCTGACATCACTGACGATAATAAGCTGTTTCCAAAAATATCTGCTGTTGCGATCTCCAATCAGTTTGCCTACTATAGACACTCACTGTCTTGACGCCGTTTCTCATGTTTCTCTGTATACAAATCTGTGACGGGGAGGAGACAGCCTGCTGTTAGGTAGAAGCAGTAGCCACTTCACTGGCCGGAGTAAAAAAAAAAGGAAGAAAGAAATGAAAGTCTTGGCAGCAGCAGCAGCAGCAGCAGCCACGGGGCTCTTCATCTTTACCAATGCCGGTTGACGTGTCCATGTTGTGACATTTAAACATGTCCTGAGAGAGGTAGGAATAAATACACATCAGGCAGCAGCTCCCCAGACGGAGAGACGAATACACCGTTCGAGCTCATCCTGCCTGCACCCGTGTGCACATACATCTCCCCCGGAAGAAGCCCGCCCATGAAATAATAAAGCGGGAGTGTGTAGGAAGGGAATGAGCGACTGGAGCGGGCGAGCGTTGAGGAAGTGTCAACAGTGTGTGACATTAGATGTGGTCCTGAAGGGCCTGGAGCTGTCAGCGCCGAGGCCCCCCCGAGGAAAGGCAGGTTGCCAGGCTGCCTGTCTATTTCTGCCTTCTGACATAGTAGTGGACTGGCTGACATGTGGTCATACGCTGTCAGATGGATGCGGACTGCCTGACGGATTCCAGGGGAGACGGACGGACGGACGGCCCAACGAATTGACTTGAAAGCGGGAACGTTGAGCGCTGAGAGCTGCTTGAACCCCTGAACCCGAAGGTGTCTGGCGTTCTCCCGCCAAGAAAGAAAAAACTATCTGAAGTCACGGAGGCATTTTTAGCCGAGTTAAAAACTCTGCCGTACCTTTGACTGACCTTTTGATGGGGGCAGGTTTCCACCTTAAATGGTTTCTTGTGTAGTTTCTTGTCCCCGTTAGCTACTCCTGTCAAACAATATGTGGAGCAGCATGCTTTTGTTTTCACAACGAGGCAAAGTAAAGCGGGCTTTGCTTTTCTAATCACGTCGTGTCGGCTGAACATCAGCTGACTTGCCCTCATTTGCTTTTTACTGCACATAAGTCTCTTCTTCAGAGTAGTGCAGACATCAGTTATCATCAAAGTCACTGCTCAGACACACTATTGACCCGATCGTGACGGACTCCTCACAGCAGCTGTCAGTCACGACGTCAAATCCAGATTTTGTTAAAATTTAATGAATAAGCAAACTAATAAGTGAATGAATGAGTTACGGTGATGGTTTCTAAAGGTAAATAGGCAACTAAAACTTGTTAGAAAGAACAAGTTTTTTTTTATTTAGTGACAATAATAAACCATCTTCTGGCACTTGTTTCAACCAAATTGTAAACATTTAAAAGAAAACAATCTTTTTAAAGACATTTCTTAACGGTAGAAAGACGCCACACCAAGATCCGAGCTGAGATGTCTACATGAAAGCTATCAAACTAGTCTCAATGCCACAATGTCCGGGTGAGTTTGTAAAAACATGCAGAATGCAACAGCTCCAGGCAAAGCTTTTTGGACATTTCATTGTATTGCAGCAGAAGGTGTCATTAAAATTGGCTTCATGTTGAAAAAATAGTAATTTTTTGTAGTAATTGTTTTTTTTCAAATATAAAAACATTTTCATCTTATATACTCTGTGCCACAACAAAGAATAACATAACAATTTTAAATGTAAAGGCTATTATATCACTATTTTAATGGTCCAGCTCACTCAAAATGAAATTGGGCTGAATGAAGTAAAATGTGTTTGACACCCCGTTGTTTAAACATTTCATTATGGTCTGAATTGATGCCTTTCTTGTTCAAGAAATATATATAGACATATTTACTTCTGTAAATTTAATCTAGGAGGAGCACATTTAGGTTTTACACTCTAGATACATGTGCACCTTCTCCTTCCCGCCCATCATGCAGGCAGATCTGAGGTCTGTACCTGCGGCTCGTTCAGTCTCTGTCACCCAGTTAACAGCGAGTCAGTTACATCTGGACCACGGTGAAGCTGAGTGTGGCCACGGCAACGTCTCCAGACACCGGCCTTTTTAGCTGATCAATCGCATTCACAGTGTAGAAGTATTTAGAAAATTTACAAACAATTGCCCGGGAGAAGCTGCTGCATGTCACATGCAATAACCGCTGTTTCTTGTTGCCAAGCAACAGTTGATGCGATAAACCATCAGCGCCTGATGGAGAAGTTATAGCATTTTATTATGGAGCTGTTATATATTAGTGATTTAGACCAATTTTAATCCGCTGAACACTAAAATACTAAATACTTGAGCTCTGTTTAAATTACTGCTGGATGTTTATATTCCACATTATGCTTCTGTGTAAAGAAAGATGGCGTTATTATGTGCTATTTCTCACGAATGACGAACTACTGGTGGTGCTACTGGGTGTAAAAATTTAGACCCGATTTAACAATCAGCCATTCACTGAAACCCAGAACATACTCCGAAATTTAACTTGAATCTTCTTCCAGGAAGATCACACACAGGTCTCTGCAACATGTGGATCTTCAGCCTCTGAAAATAAGTAGATTCACAGTTGTCATTATTATTATTATTATTATTATTATTATTATTATCATTATTATCATTATTATTTGTGGTTTCAATGTTTGTTGAACCGATAATCTCTCATAGGTAATCCTATCATGCAGTCTAAGTTCTTAAAAGTTACAATACTTCCTGTTTTTTCAACTAAACTATGCACCACCTCCAACTTTAATCTGACCACCTGCTCCCTTTACGTCAGGCGATTAATTTGGAGTTTCCAAATATAACGTACAGTAAGATCAGTCCCAAAAAACAGAGAGAGTATAGCAAAGAACAAAACGATAGTGTGAGAGCATTTTATGCAGCTTTTTGTGACTCTAGACCAGTTTTATGTGGCACAAGTGTGTAAAAGCTGCGGACAACTGGATTAGATGATAAGTACAATCCCACCTGTTAACTCCCAACAAGATGAAATCCTGACACGGGCAAACTGGAGAACCAAATGATCGGTCATTAAAAAGAGATAAACATCGAGCGCTGGGCATCATGCACCGTGTGTCATCAATTAATGGTGACTATTAGTCATGAGTTAATCATATTATGATTGAACATTATAATGGATTATATTGTCAATAATGGAGGTTTAATAAAGGCGGAACTCATTATCAAAATGTCAGCAGTGTTTTATTATATGCACAGGAGCCTAATTTTCCCAGTAAATCAACTCTTCTCATCGGCCTTGTGTGTGTTTTTAAAAATTTCCCCTACAGTAGGAATACACTGGGAATATGATCAAAAACACATTAATAATATGGATGTGAGATAGATAGATAGAAAATGATCTGACGATTTAGTCCCTCATCACATTTTTTTAAAGGCCTACAAACAATTCTAGCAAGCCTTCCAACAGTGAAATGTCCAAAATGTCCTCTATTTGTGGCGTTTTGCAGCCTCCTTCATACAATCCACCATTTGTCTTTGCTGCTCATGCTGCTTCAGTACCAATAACGCAGCTTTCACTGCTGCATCACCGACGTCTCTGCACTCAACATACCAGTGTAACTCCCAGTGAAAACATTCGGAACAGCAGCTGCTTTCATTGAAAAATTCAAATGTATGTATTTATTTTTCTTATACTGGACTGGTTTAGTTCAACAAACCTGTTGTGGTTGAATGGCCGTATAGAGGATAATAAAGAAAAACTATATTGAGGTTACAAAAGGGCAAACAAACTCTTAGAACAGAAAGATAAGGTCAAAAGAGTCTGCTGTTGGTACTTTGCATGCATAAAATCAAATTTATTAGATGAATGACTGCCTTGAGAATACGTGCAATGCCCATGTACGGGTGAGGCACTCGCCCGTCCCTCTTTGATAATCAGCGGCAGTGAAGGACACGGTGAAGGAGGCGTCCTGGAACACTGTGGAATGGGCCGATGGAGGGTTGGAAGGGCATCGGTAGACTAGGACGAGAGCGAGAGAGAGAGAGAGAGAGAGAGAGAGAGAGAGAGACACATACAAATAAATGTTCCTAAACATTTGACAGATTGTGAAGAGAGAACAGGCAGACAGGAGGACAGATAAACAGGCACACAGACAGAGCTAAGGCCAACAAACAGACAGACAGATGGACAAACACAGCAAGGTGATAGACACTTAGTCAGGCAGAATGGGACGGCTGCTCATCTGTTCTCTGAGTCATCGTGTAGTGTACGCTCATCTCTTGGACTCCGCTCAAAACATGTAGGTTCTATAGACCCTCGCAGGATCGTCTCCAGACTCGCTTCCTCCATCTGTCTGACGCTCCTTTGTCTCTTTATTTTCCTCCATATCCTCACTTCTCTTTGTCGTTCTCTCGTTCTTGTAATCCTTGTACCATGGGTCTTCTTTCGGTCTGCACCTCCTCTGATCCTCGTCTCTCCTCCTCTCGTTTCGTCCGTCCAGGCCTCCTCTCCGTGTCCTACGACGAGTGGGACTACGGTCTCGAGGCTCGCGTCCGTGATGGTGTGGCCATCATCACCATGGCCACGTCCACTATGATGATGGACCGGGGGCCGCACACCCTGCTGAAATCTGAGTGCCACGGAGCCCCTGACAAGAAGACCCCCATCTCAGGCAACCCCAACGAAGTGCTCAGGTGAGTGAACGCCAAGAAAAACACGCTAACAAGATTCAAACCGTACACTCACTGAAGCATCAGGATCTGTAGCAGCCAATATTGTGATAACTGCCTGTAATGCAATAAAATAATACAAGATTTCTTTTAATATGCTGACTCTCCATTTTACCTATTATTGATGAGCAAACTGCCAAAAAAAGGCATAATGTCTCAATTATACTCTGCATTATCCTCAAGAGTATGAGTTGAATGTTTTGGTAAAAATGGACACTTTCACACACATTTTCCTGAAGATTTTAAATTCAACCTTGAACTGCAAATTCAAAACAAAAGCTTATATATTTTTTCCCAGATCTGCCATTACAGACTTTACTAAATTTTTTTTTTCTCTCCTGCCCACAGTTCATTGCACAGACCTCCTATTAAAACTTTAAAGTTTTTAAACCAAAACTCTGCGATAGTGTTGACATCAGTATTGTATAATCAGGGTTATTCTCAAGCTTTGGGAAACTCTTAACTTCATGTGCACAGTTCCAGTTAATGTGACAAGTAACATTAGGACATTGTTAAGTCTTTTCCAATTCATTTATTTCAGAAGTTTTAGTTGAATTTTTTTGTGTTTATCCCATAAACCATTCACCTTCTCATGAGATGTCCCGACATATTGTTGCGACGGAGTGCACTGGAGGAACTGCTCCTGTTTATGCAGTAAAAAGCTCACTTTTTGCCCCGCGGCGACTCCACACAAACCCCACAAGTTCTGGGTCTGTGGGGCAAAACGAAAGTAATGTACAGTGTAGAGGGCATGTCTCTCAGCGGTGGGCTCATTTATTTACAGCCCTTTATTTACAATTACACTAATGTATCTGAATTAATGCGGCAATGATTTATGGACGTTAAAAAGCTGCGCTCAGCAGCTTTTTAAACAGCTCCGGGTTCAAGTGGTCCGACATCAACGCGAGCGTCCCGGCGTAGATCAGCACAATCACAGACGCAGCAGATGCTGACACACGCACACACACCAAGAGCACATGCGCGGTCCTTCATCCCTCGCATACTGTGATCATCCTCCCCCTCTGTAATAATACCCTGCACACACACACACACACACACACACACACTTTGCATGCCCCCTTCCACGGGAAAAGCAACCCCACCCCCTCAGCTGTCCATCTCAGCAGCAGGCCTTTTGAACTGGTTGTGAAGCGTAGCGTTCGGCTGCGCTTTGCTCTGTGCGCTGCCTAATTGGTCCCAATGGCGTTTCAGTCGGCGAACACTATCCCCTGTCGCGCTGTGCTCCAGAGCTCAGCGCACTATTATATTCAGAGGGCAGTTTCACCCCTCTGCCACTCTGCATGTCTGCTGGAACTGGATGTGTGTGGGTATGTGTGTTTTTACAGCACTTAACAGAGATAGACTGCCAAGGAGGGCCAGCTCTGTGTGTGTGTGTGTGTGTTAACTGTTGTAGGATGTTTCCTACTTATGGCATGTTGATCGGTAGCGGTGTAGCTGTAGCAGTGGAAGAACATAATACCTCTTCTTTTTTTTGATGGATACCGATTGATCAAAGGTACACGTTCATCCGAAATGCTGCTTTTGACATAGATGTATTCCCTCTCATGTGCAGCAGGAGAAAAACACAAGTCTACTAAAGCAGCACATGCTCACCTTTCCTGACTGCTGCTTCTGAGGGATGTGGATAATTTTTTTTTCTTTTTTCGCTCATGGTCCAAGCTCAACTGCAATCCTGCGCTTAGGCAACAAAGCTTTGTTGTCCTTTCCAGCTCACTCTTCAGATGTCATTTCAGCCCGTGTCTGCGGTTCCCTCCCCTCTGAAGCTCAGCATTTGTTTCACCACTGCTTACTGCTTTGAGATAATGGCGAGTTTATGGCAGCCACTGTTACCCCAGAATACAATTCCCCTGTTTTGTTCACTTTGTTCTTCTCAACTTTGCTCCGGAGTTTTTATTCCGCGGTGCCCTGCTCCCGCTCTCGGCAGCACTCAGAGTTTTCCAACCTGCATCACGTTCTACTCTGTCCTCTCTTGGCCGGTCTGCTTTCATACATCTGTTCTCCAGTGTTCTACTTTCTCGAGCGGTTTTCCTCTCTTCTGCATTGTCCTGCTCTTCCTCAGCCTTTGTCTGCGCTCCGGACCTGCAGTCCAATAATCAACTTAGCTGTGTTGTTGATTAGATCAGTTGTGAGCGCTGCTAAGATCCTTCGCCCCTTGCCGCCTTAACTAAATTCATTTGGTGATAACCTTTGTCTTTAAGTGTTGCATCAAGAGATTAGCATTTGGCCTAGAGTCGATATAGACTAGAAGCTGATTGAACAGCTGGTTGCTCAGCTCATCTAATGCTTGGTTGGTTGGTTGTTTGGTTGGTTGGTTTATTGGACGGTTGGTTGGACAGTTGGACAGTTGCCTCGTTGGTTCAAGTGAATCGACACAGATGAGCATAGAAAGTCTCAAACTCCATCGCCATCTGGTGTATCCAAGCACTGTTCATACATTTTCCACCAGACCTTTCAAGTAAGTCATTAATAAATTCAGTAGAGTCACAATAAATTCTCAGCTGTCAAAAATGACATTTAGCTGCTGTGCTATTAATCTGGAAAACATCCATGAAAATCGATTTGGCTTGTGATGGAAGTGAAACTAATCAGAAAACTAAGGGGCTCCATGTAGAGTGGAGTAACATGGAACCCCACAACCCCGTCGGATTACCTGCTCGTCAACGCCACCAGCTGCAGAGGCCATGTCTTGTATCTGTCACTCGTATAGTAAACTTCCAGAAATGTGGGATGCAAATGACAGAGAGATTAAAACATTAATTTCCCCCTCTTAAAAAAAGACATCAAAATTCATTACAATCTGTTACACAAAACATCAAACCACAAGACGCAAAAGACAACAAAGCTGCAGTGAAAACATCAGGAAATCTGCTTGTGTTGCCTCGAGCATGTACCTACTGACTGCAGAAAAGTCTCCAAAAAGTACATGTAATTATTTACATCTTTCTTCTCAGATTATTGTGAGTTCTTCATGACATACTGGACGGTCCGTCATGGACTCAAATGTTAAACTTTGCTGTTCTGTTTGGGTTCGTGAACACATTTTACAGACTGCAGACTCAAATTCAGAACTGAATCAGAAAAAGGCGAACCACACTTACTTAACAATATACGAATGTGGTAATCTGAATGTACTTTGAATCTTAATAAATCATGGATTGTGAGAATAGATAGTGGTAGGTGAAACAGGGATGACCGTGTTTAGATTCAGTATTACATTTATATAAGTTGTTTATCTTGCTCACACACACTTGTTACTGTAATAACACCTAAAGTAATTGTTTAGATTACAGCTGACGCGACGTGTAATGCATTTTCGCGCTATTAAAAATCCTTCTTCTTTTAAATGAGTTGAGCTACTTGATAGTCTTTCTCAATACCCTCAGGCAACAGCAGAAGCTCCCCAAGGGTAAAAGGATCCCCGCTGGGAGTCTGTGTTTCTGAGGATGACTTCCTGCCACACATAACTCCACTAGCTGATGAAGAACAACTTTCAGACTGGAGGTGGAGAGCGAACTGTCGGGACATGCTTTTTGGATTTACTCCACAATTTCTGGGTGGTGATTCATGCATATTTTCTTTTTAAGAATTTGAAGATTTTGAAGCAACACTGGAAAGGATGAAAGATAAAAGGAAGAACAGAGCAGCTGTACATGTTACAACAGACATACGCTGTATGGGGAAAAAGCATCCAGACACCTAACCAGTATACCAACTCGAGGTCTATTGACATTGTGTTCAAAAACGAGTGTTTCTGCCAATTTACATGCAGATGAGAAGGGCTGTTTCACAATCTTGATTCCAGTTCAGTCCAAAGGTGCTTGATGAAGTGACAGTTCTTCCACAAACCATGTCTTTATAGACCTTGCTTTGTGCACTGGGGCACAACATGTCAGAATGGAAAAAGACCCTCCTCAAAATGTTGCGTAAAATTTAGGTGCATGACTTTTGCAGAATGCCTTGATATGTTTTTATGTATGTATTTATACAAATGTAGCTTAAAATCATTCAATAACAGGTGAGGTTAGATATTTTTGTCCATTACCTGCATATGACCAAAACTGCACGACTCACATGGGTCCTGTGGTTAACGTGCGTCATCTCAAACCTCGTTTAAATGGGTTTTATAGTTGACAGTCATCTGTCATAGCAATCTAACTTTGTTGTCTGTGTATATGAATGTCCGTGCACTCCCATTGTCAATGTTTATAGCATATTGTTCACTGCGCACACGCATGTCTGGCTTCATTGCAAAACTCACCAACAGCACCCACTTGTGGCCTGGCATGCTAACAACTATCAGCGTTTCTGTTGTTTCCATGTAAACGAACACCGTTTTCAAGACGTTGCTCAGTGAACGTAAAACTTTGAGAACGAAAAAACAAAAACAATGCGTTTTCACTTGAAAAGTTGTGTAAACGGGGCCTCAGAGCAACAGTTTGTCCATATGAGGGTTTCATTCATGTACTTTAGGCTCCTAATTCAATCTGAAATCGTCTGCATTAACTTATTTCTTCGCTGCCGCAAGGAGGTCGCAGACAATATCCATCAATCTTCTCCAAGGTCCTCTTCTTCTTCTGCCTGGCAGCTCCATCTTCACCATCATTTGTCCAATTCATCTACTTCTTCTTCAGCCCATGTGGGAACTGTCTCCATCTGTCCTCTCTGAACCGCTCGTCCTTTGCTGTTCTAATCATTTTTAATCCTGTCCATCCTGGTCAGTCCCGATGGAAATGTGAGCAATTAGTCTTTCAAATTAGCTGCAAGTGTAAATATATGTGTTTGTGTGACTGTAATATAGTGTGGTTCTCCTTTTATCTAGTTCCAGCAACTCTACTCTGTATGAAGACATATTGGAGACGTTGGATCGTCATGTAAAACTAAAATGAACAATGTAATGTCTTCAGTTTTTGGATTACAAATGGCTTAGTCCATTACATATGTGAATCAAGTCAGGTTTACATTTAAGTCTTCTTCAGAAAGATGAGGAATTGCTCTATAGTCATGGTCATCTGCTTGACTTTATAAGCCACATGTTATGTTGATCCCACTCCGCTTAGCATTTCCTTGTTTAGCCCTGAGTGCTTTCATAGAAAAACCACAAGAGGAGGACACGTCACTCGGCTAAGTAAATTAAGTCCACTGTAGCCGGCACTGTGACATTCCAGCTAATGCTACAGTACGAGCCTGACGAATGAAGATAGCGGAAAGAGGGGAGAAGAGAGCAGAGCACAGAGAGCAAAAAAAAAAAAAAAAAGAAATAAAAAAGCAGAGTGAGGAAGGAGACAGAAATAGGGACCGCTGGTGAGCAATACACAACAGTGGAGAGAATCACGAGTTTGACAACAGTGGCCCTGACCTTGCCAGGCATGGACAGGTTCCAGATGAGCTTCAAGTTGGAAAGGTGTCAAGTGCTTTTAAGCTCTGTGGACATTTCTGAACTTGTGTGGCCTCAGTGATGCTTTTAGTGCAGAGGTTGTGTGCGGTTGTTTCTGGGTGCAGAGCGTTTGGAAGCAGCAGTTTGACGCTGTTGAGCCACGTGTGCATCCGACTATGTGTCCATTCAGGTGTTTTTATGTGTCTGGGCATTTCTCACTGTTGTGAGGACTGAATTTTGTTGACACATTGGAGGGGCTTGTCATCCTTGTGGGAACAAAAGTTCCTTGAAAGAAAAGACTGGTTTGAATGTTGGGGTCACTTAACTCGTCATGTTGGAGTTTGAATAAAGTCTGTAAGTAAATGTAAGTCAATGCAGAATCTCCAAATGTCATGAAATCCCAGCGCGTGTGTGCGTTCGTATTTTCTTGCACTGGTGTGATTGCACACTGATCCATGAGGACTTATTCTGAGATAACATGTTTAATGTTATGGACTAAAGTTTTGACCTAGTAGTTACTGTCCAGTGTCCAGGAAATTAATTTATGTCAATGCAACGCTCCCAAATAGCATTGACACAAAACACATCTTGGTGCGAGTGTTGATGGGGACACACTGACTGCACACTGACATATGGGGACTGAAGCCACCATAGGGACCAAAATTAAGGCCTTGGTAAGTAGTATGTGGTTGTTTCCAGTAACTTTTCAGGAAAGTAAGTCAATGCATTAATGCTCCTGTGAAGGACTGAAAACACAGTCTGCTTGCTTTTGCTGACTGGTGGGAATGTTGTGATTGCACTCCGACTCATGGGGACACAAATTGAGCTTCCCATCGAGGTAATCATAAGAATTTCAGATGAGGATGTTTTAAGGTTTGACATAAGTTTGGTCAATGCAGTGCCCCTAAGAAAATATGTCGACACATTTATGTGTGTGTCCATGTTCTTCTTCACTGATGAGGAGACGGTGATTGTGAAGTGAGTCATGGAGACTCGTGTCAGATTAAGATTTAGGGAGGTTTTAAAGTCAAGTTAGTATTAGTTATGGTTAAGGTCAAACATAATTATCTGAGTATCTGTGTGTTCTTCTAGTGTCTTCAGTCTCTATAAAGGGCTTGGCTGTGTGTTATTAACCCAATAGGAGGTGTTACAAAGTCCCCCGGATTGTGAGTGGGCTTGATTGGAACTAGGTCAGGGATGCTCCTGCTCATACCCCCTCCTCCATTTCCCTCCAACTTTATTCCTGCCTCCTTTTCTCCTCCTAGACCTTCTCATCTGTCTCTCAGCAAAAATGTTCAATTGTCCATCAGGTTTAGTGAGTCTTCCACTTCTTTGTCTTTCAATGCACGCAGTCTTTGCCTCTCTTTCTATTTTTATAACATTCTTTCCCCTCTTGTTTTTTGGCCATTTACTGCTTCCCTGCTTCACCTACTTTCTCCTCCTGCAGGCTGTTGTAGCTTTTCAGTTGTATTGCGGTATATACATTTGCCTTTTTAGGCTTTCGAAGATTGTCTTTTTTCCAGGATGTGTGGAAAATAGGAAATCAGGTTGCCTCAGGTATCCATATAGACGATCCTAGCTGTTCAAGGTTGACCCCTTAAAATTAATCTCATATTTAGTGTTATTTGATGAAGTTAAACACAGTCAGAGCCATATATCAATCTTTTTCCTTTCTGTCTTATTTTATACCCGTTCCCATTTGTACAATTTATTAAATTACTTACATCCATGTGATTAAATACACACATGCACAATAGATACTACAATTGAATCCACACACTATAAATTCTCACCTCTCCTTCACACAGCACACCCCAAAGTGTGCACGCAGCTACATTTCACTATGTTTGTCTGCCTCAACCACAAAGTGCCATATGGGGCATGTTATCATTCTCCATATATATTCGTCCTCTACAAATCCAATAAGTACATTGCACCACAGTAATTGCTAAGGAGTGTAATTCATGATTAATTCATGTCAGGGTTAATTTATTAAAACTGACTTATCAATATTTCACACAACTCCTCCATTATTCACACCAGAACATGCGCTAAAACGTATCTGTGTCAGGCCATGGAGTTAGCATGGCAAGTGTTTGTCTGAGAGCTTTGTGTGTGTGTGTGTGG
>OMNM01034868.1:0-10357 GCA_900302745.1 Parablennius parvicornis | reverse complement strand
TGTCGATGTGAGGCTTGAAGACTTGTAGTACTGTCTTCTTGAGCCCAACAACAATTTTTTTTTGTATCTCATGGTTGAGATATGCATTCAGGGCCTTTGTTAGACCCTTTTCTATGATGGGCTAAAAAATGTAAAAAGGATATAATATAAGACATACTGCTGGTATTAAGCCATGCAGACACAGTCTGTCTGTGTGTTTGTGTGCGTGTGTGTACTGTTTGTGTGTATGAGACAATAATTGCGACAAACTAGGGCAACACTGTCAGACAATGAATGGTAAAAGACGATTTGTTATATATAAGTTTATAAGTACAATATAGAAAAGATGAATTAATCTCTATTGTGTGTCTTAAATTTCGATATAAGTTTGTTATTCCACTATAGAGAACAAAAGAGAAGCAAATCACTTTGGTATATCAGTGGCATTCACAATGCATGAATGAATGCACCTGAGGATGATGTTGCCTGACAGATGGCGAACAACAACATGGTGTGAAATCATATAAGTGAAGTTCTAAGAAATTTCCAGACATCATAGCGCTCACTTCCTATTCTCTTCTCATGAAGCTATTTTTCACTGTAACAGTAACCTCTGCATCCTGTTTTCACTAACTGGCAGATTAATATTGACTCTATGTGCTGCCTGAATCTTTTCATTCATATTTACTTTGATTTGTTTCTTTTAGTTTGTTCCATGAAAAAAAAGTTTTACAAATCTGGAAAGGTTTTATTTATTTACTTATTTTTTAATCAATACATTATATAACTCTGCAGATATATACTGCTCAGCTCTGCCTTTAACTGTTTAGGTCTCCGACAGTCTACTAATCTGGTTAAGTTGTCCCGTTGTGCTAGGATGTGTCTCAATTGTACTGAAAATAACTTCAATTCTCAAAATATGTTCACTTCAAGCAGGTCGTGAGTTCAAATTCTTTGTGGAACTTACATGTGTGCATAGGTTTTCTTCAAGTGTACTCCAATTTTCTCCCACACTTGAGTTTGCATTTAACAGATCATCATAAGATGCCCATTAGTGAGTCTTGTAGCCTGGGACCTGTCCAGGGTGTAAACTGCTTTCACACTAAGTTAGCCGGGACTGGCCTCAACACACCATGACACTGAACTGAATAAAGTTGTGTTGAAGATGAATGAATGTTGGTCATGATTTACTTTCAGAAATTGAAAGGAAAAAAATGCTGATCCCTCTGCTGCACCCACTGACTCTCTCTGGCATGGTTACCACCACACCAATACGAATAAAACAAAATGTTAACTGTGAAATGTTTTCACACTGTTTCTGAAATAGGAATTGTAAATATATATTTGACCTGTGACTGGTATCTGAGGGTTGATGCACTAAATAAAAAAAAAATGTATGAATAATGAATTCAACAAAAAATATTAATGCATGTTTGAAGTATCAATTTTGAAATAAACCTTTTTGATTTGCAATTTTAGAATGTAAAACAGAGGTGCAGTAAAACAAGATGATTAAAGTCTAGCTTAAAAGATTCAGTGAAATGAAACTACAATGGTGTCTTTATATCACGTCAACATATCAGTGTTTTAATGTATTGATGAATATTTAAGGATTGGATTGGATTACAACAAAATGTATACTCCTAATAATATAGGTATTTTAAGGAGTCATATTATCCAGCTTTTTAACCCTTTCTGTCTCTTCGGTCCCAAAACATTGCATTGTTTACAGTTTATTTCCCAAAATCATGGGATCATATGTGCTACATTCGGAATCTGTTGAGTTTGTGTGAGCTGGTCTGGCTCTGCCCACACATGCCCGTCTTGGGAAGAAAAGGAAGTTCTTCCTCTAGTGGTGCCTTGTACCAGAGCAGAGCTGTCTAATTGTGGAAGGGTCAAAGGGAGGGCCTACCTTGATTGGCTGAAACCCCAATGACACTATACAGGGTTTGATTTCTGTTTCACTTGTAGGAGCACAGAATGAGTTGGCAGATTTTCTTATCCTCTGGGGTGTCAATCCCAGACATGGGGGCATATATTACTGTTGGAAAACCATCAGAAAGTGAATTTTGCAGCCATTTTGAGGAATGTACTCAAAAATAAGTGAAATAAGTAAGTAGCAAGATTAATACTTAAACGTAGTCCATTTACTATTTTTGAAATCCATTTTTATGTCATCTTCTTAAATGATATTTCGTTCAAACCAGTTAACAATATTTTAGAACATGTTTAATATGTCGCATTTGATGAAAGATATATCTATTTTCTAATACAGCGTCTCAGAGAATTGAAGCACAAGTACTAAAGCAGATAATGGCATCTCAGATATGTCCATGATGACATTTCGCTATGCTGTGAATTTGATGAAGTATCCTAAACATTTGAAATATGTCAGTGGGAGGACATTACTCAAACTAGTCAGAGAACCACTGTGGGAATGTCGTCCCAGACAGAAATTATATGTTCGACCTTACTGTCACAGTCAACTCTGTTATCTAAAAAGCCTGATATTAAGTGCTCAGAACCAACGTGACGCACTGTCCTTCAAAGAATCTCTATTCTTGGCTCAACAATAATGTTGCCATAGTCGATTTGAAACAGGACTGCACTATCATTTTTTAATTACAGGTAAAAGACAAGACCCATGAAATAATGACAGTCATGAGACTGTCTCGTTGTTGTTTTCTGGTACTGCAGTTGCCTGCGACTCGTTCAACTTGTCCCCTTCTGTCCTAAAATGACATCACTACTTCACTCCATGTTCTCTTGAATATGATCACAGTCCTTCATCCTTCGTTGTATGTACTGTAACTCTCACACTGTTCGTACCGATGAGCGGTCTTTTAATCACCTGGGAGCACCTTGTCTATGTGAGAAGAGTTACTCTCCTGAAAATAAACCAAGCTCTTCCTCCTTGACTATTTTTACGACACCTCTGCAACACCAAGTCTCTCTAAGTATTGATGCAGCCTCTGCCAGTGTGTATCATACTGTCACTCCCCAGTGTGTGGATCTCCTGCCTGGTGTTTACGATGACAAGAATAGAACAATGCCTAACTAAAAGTAGGACATTTGACGTAGGAATAGATTAAAAAATAAAAAGACAAATCAGGCATACAATAGTCCACATTAAGAGGGCCAGAGAGTAAAGCATCAGCGATTACATCACGATAAAGTAAATCTGCAGTTTAATCTGCAGGCTTTTACGCATCTGGACTTCACTTACATGTCAATTTACCATAAATAGAAGGGCTGCTATTCCTAACTTCAAGCACTTTCAGTCTTCCAACAAAGATCCAGAGACAGGGGAGTTTTTTTTTTTTTTTTTTTTTTTCTGCTATCGCCTACATGAACAGATACTTTTTTCTGTTCTGCATAAATTCTATCAGCACAGCAGAGTGTTTGTGTCTCTAATGCACTCTGCTTCTGCTGGGTCCTGCAGGGAACCAGTCAGATAATCTCCAGAGTGGATGACTGACTGAATGCTGCTATTTTAGCTTTGCATGCATGAATCACTTCTGCAGGGTCAGGCCGAAGAAAAAGACGAGTTATTACAATAATGACTCGATAGCAAAAGGACAAAAGTTGGGTCTCTGCTTTTTTTGAGTGGTAATGTGCACCAGACTGTGACCTGTTAGAATGAAAAAGGAACATGTAGTTGATGTGTTTGAGCTCATGTCGCGGGGAGAAGACGATGAGAGACTTTGATGTTACTCTGATTATTTTAACTCTGAACACTGTGTGCATATCAGGACAAACAAGTACACAGTGTTTGTGCCGTTTCCTTTCCCGATATTTATTGTGCAAAGAAAATCCTTATTATACGTTCATACAACCATCTCTTATTCATACTATATTTAACACATGCTGAAGAAGAACGTGCAAACACCACATAGGTCCAGTGTCTTACTCAAAGACACATCAACATATTGATAGGGCAAGTTGGGGGATCAAAACCACAACCTTGTGATATGAAGATGACCGGCTCTATTGAACCTGAACCGTCATTTTGGACGTTTAATGAAGTCATTTTGAAATGTCTCCATTAAAAAATAAATAAATAAATAAATAATAATCTAAGAGTCATGCTTTTTATTGCACATGAATCCCAACATCTGTTGGTGTGTGTACACATCTCTGTATATTTGTGAAGCCTTGTCTCATAGCTTATGAATATGAGGAGTATAGTGGCAGGGTTTATTACGTGGATAAATGAGATTCAGCAGGAGTAATTGTACAAATTAGAGATTAGAACAGTCAAATATCACCCTGATCCCCTTGTTATAATTGTGGATTTTCTTAATTTGCTAATGCAGGGAACATGAAATATGTAAGATTATAATTCAAAAATGTACCTTACAGTTCACAATCAATGCAAAATGTGAGTTTATAAAGAAACTTTAAATCTGAATCTGCACACCTTCCCATTTACAGGTCACTAAGTCGACGTTGAAATGTTGAATATTAATTTCCTGGGCTCAGTGTGATTAAGCATGCAAGAAAAACTGTGAATGTAGGCTGGTTGCACAGGCAATGTTCATTAGGCCCGAATTAAAATGCATGAAGAGAAAAATGTGAAGAGAACGTAATGAGAAAGTGATTGCTGCTTGTAGCGGCATGTGTTGTTCAGAACTGTTTGCTTCCAACATCTTCTGGCTGATCATGTTAGAGGAGGGGGCCTCAGGTGGTGTTATTTGGTTCTGTTTGGTCTGGACCACTGGAGGGAGCAGAGGATGTTACCCAGCAAAATGAGCGACATATTGGTCTGTTGTTAACAGATTCGCGGTTACGTAAGCTTCAAATCAGCCTGGTTCATTTTCTCTCCTCCATCATTCTGCTCATTTGGAAAGTGAAAAGACAAATTTAATAAGGTGCAATAGAGAAAAGAATGAAACAGACAAAAGAAGACGGGTGGTGGTGGTCAATCAACGCAGCTGCACTCACAAAAGATGCTTGGACAGGCAGAGAAATAGCAGGACAATGCTTCCCCCTAATGGATAACACACACAGATTTATTTTCAAGTCCAGGCGTAGTCAACGTTTACATGAACAGAAATAAGCAGTTCCTTTGAACAATAAATCAAACATGTATATCTTCCTCTGTGTTTGTTGTTTGGGATTTACATCAGATTCCAAACCATGAAATAATAACAACATAAAATAGTCACAGTCTGATCAAATAGTAATCACAGTTCATATTTTTTTGATGTGATCAGCCTCAGTTAAACGGATATCAGAGCAGGAAATGCAGCTTTACCTGAAACATCTCGTATAACGCACTGGATGTCAGTGGATTGGATGATTTTGATGGTACAAAGGGGTGTGTGACAACGCAAAACCAAAAAATAACCCAACAGACAAATATCATGTTTGATATTGACATTAGGCTCCTTCATCAGTGCGGAAACGCCGCTATATCAGTGTTACACTGACATCTGCTGGAAACGACTATAATGACATAACAAATGATTTAATTTTGACTTTTTGATTTAGAATTATACATTTCTTGAAATAGTAGTAGGCTACTATAAATTCCAATAAACAATGCTTCTTTAAATATTACACATTTTCCATATAAATATAAGAGTTAAGTAGACTTTTCAAAGCAAAAATACCAGTCATTGAAAGTGTGTTAGAAAAGTATTTTTATTGAATTCAAAATGGTGCTCCATTTGTAAAGACCATGTATTTGTACAACAAATAAAAGCTGTTTGACATCAACAAATGAGATGTGGTAAAAAAAATGTTCATACTTTGTTCTGTTGCCTGTGTCACAAATGGACTCTCCTTCAAAATGCAGCGTCTTTTAAAACAGAAATATTTAGGTTTTCTAATGATTCTTTCCTCATTTGAGTTGTTTAAGGATACAATTAATTTAGATGTAACCTCAGATCACATTTAATTGAATGTAACCATCATTTTCATGAAGAAATATATGACCCCTGTGTTACTGTTACTTCTCCCGTCGTGCTTTGTTGTAGCAACAGTAACTGTGATCTGCACACAGGAAGAGACGCGTCAGATATAAGAGAGGATTATGTTGTAATGGTATCGGTTCCCTCAGCGATCAGCTTCTTGAGGGAAGTGACAGCTCAACACATTTAAACCTCATGACTGTTTGCACTATTTGAAAAGCTATGAAAAGTCACAGCGTTGCCAACAAGCAGATCCCCTGGCAACAGGAGGTGGATAGAGTCATGGAAATCATTGGATAAAGTGAACCTGGTCCATCTGCCCTCAGAGGTGGGCGGTGGGGTAAATCATTGTGTGACTGTCTGTTGCATGCTTCTTCTTTTTTTCAAGGTTTTCAAGACAATATCATGTTTTCAATGTACTTGCTAATTACATTTTTGTTTACTTTTTGATTCATTGACCAGCATTGCGTTTTTTTAATTCATCAAAACATGTTTTGAAGTTATTGGAATGTCTATTTTCTTATCAAAATGGTATCATTAGCTTTGTTTTTTGCTTTATTTTTTAAGCTTCTTCAACAGTTTCATATTTAAGCTTATGTGTTTTTGTTGAGGAAACCACCAGCTCCTGTTTTTCCTGTCTTGTCGGTCCTTTTTCGCTTCACACTCCTGTATTTAATACGCCGTGCCATAG
This sequence comes from Parablennius parvicornis, assembly GCA_900302745.1. Classification (NCBI taxonomy): domain Eukaryota; kingdom Metazoa; phylum Chordata; class Actinopteri; order Blenniiformes; family Blenniidae; genus Parablennius; species Parablennius parvicornis. The sequence goes on along the minus strand of OMNM01034868.1, from coordinate 3,772 downwards.
CAAACATACTAAACAGGTGCTAAACATAGAACTGGCATGACACATGAGGATTTCCCTAACAGCTGAGACACTTCCTGGAGGTCAGCTGATGTGATTTCACAAAAGACATAAACATTCAGGGCCGAGCTCTGATCGGATGTCACATCAGGAAAATTGTAATAGCTTATTAAATGTCTGTCATATGTACTCTTTTATTATTTAAATAAATCAGTTTCAAATATTAATCTGTAGTTTGTCTGCGAAAATATGTGACTGGAGGAATCAGTTTGATCCACCATCACTGGAAGTCAATACATTTGTACAGTTTCAGATCCCACTGGGATTCCTTTGTACAACAGAAAATCCATTGTCGTAGTCGTCATCGATCCATCTTGAATACTTTAGAATAGTGTGAGGTAGCAGCCCACCTCAGGAAACTATGGGCAAGGGCAGGCGTCAGACATGTACATGCACTCATGTTCACACCAATGAGCAATTTATAGCCTTCAGTTAGACTTAAACTCGTGTTTTGGGACTGTGGGAGGCATCCACAGTACCAGAAACTCTACGCACACAGGTGGAGAACATGCAAACTCCTCCTTCATTCTTTAGACAATCAAACTTTCTTTACCTGACATGTGTCAAGCGACTCTGTGTCACTTTATCGTCCTCTAGTGGTTAATACAGTGTAGCGCAGCTGAGATTATGCAATTTATGAACACCAAGATTAACTGTATTTAAAGGAAACATTACTATATTATAACAAATATCGTCCAAAAATTTTGAATCATGTTTTCAGACTAAACCCTAATCCTAAGCGAATAGTCACAACAGACATGTAAAGATGTTCAATAAAAGCATCAACCCACATCTAAACTGCTTATATTTGGTAGTATTATTGTAAAGTTAAATGTAACAGTCAAGTGAAGTATGCATTTTTTGATTCATACAACTAAATGGAGAAGAATCCATTTGAGGAAAACTTAAGGAGAAATCTACTTAATATCAACAATGAAATTTACATAATAAAAATATTGCTACAATGTGTGAACACATGACCTATGTCCCCAATGAGGACAAGTTAGGACCAGAGGATTAAAAAATGTAATTAAGTTTTTGTTGCTTTGTTTTAAATGTTTGCAGAAATCCAGGAGTTGTTCTGCTTGCTTTTCAGACATTTTCAGTCTTTAGTTGATCTCGTCTCAACTAGATGAGCGATCTCCCGATTTTCTTTTTGAAATTGAAAAATGAAAAAATGAAAATCGAATGGTTTCTGGTTTCCCGGTCCAAGTGAGGATTAATGGATTAAGATTTTGACTTCTGCCGGACAATATTTCCAACACAAGGTGGTGTGTTGAGTTGCTCAAAGAAGCAATTGAAGGGTTTTTTTTTTTTGCAAATTAGCTGCTCTGCTAAAAGGTTGATGCTGGTTTATGTCTGGTTTCAAAGATCAGGTCTAATTGGACATTAACCCTTTCAAGATTCTTTGCACGCAGTATTTGACTTAACACAGAGATCAGTGCAAATTCTATTTTGACTGTAGAGTTGATTTTATGCGTGTTTCTAAATCAAGGCTGCACAATGCAGTAGCGCACTGGCCTCAGACAAAATCCCCTTTTCTAATCCTTTCTGTGTGACGTTTGTACATCTTCCTCATGACTGTGTGGGTTTTCTCATTTGTCCACCAAAGACACAAGTTCAAGAACAACTGCTGACTCTAAATTGGTGTGTTGATAGTGATTACCCAGGGTGCACCTTTCCTTTAAACCCTAGAAGCCCCGAAGTAATTCAACAAAACAACGCAAAAGATGAATGGATGGACGTAGGTTTCTCAATCAAGTGAAGCACTCTCCCTTAGAAAAAGTGTGAAATCTATTGATTGAATAAATTGGATTAAAGTGAGTTTAATGAAGGAGAGATAGAAACTCTAAAGCAGATGAGTTGGTAGTTGAAGTGTTGCCACTTACAGCCACATAATTTTGAAATAGTGAAATTCTGCAGCTGTTTGATGGTGCCCATCTCCAAATGTTTCTTCATCGCTTTCTTAATGAAGAACTCATCCATTACTGGGTATTTTTTCCTAATATATTTCATGACTGGGAAGAAAATCCAGACCTTTTGTTACAAGTCGGCAGAGGAAACGAAAAGGGGTGGGGGTGAAAAACCATACTACAAATCTGTAAAGTTCATGCATCACCATGCTGAGCCATAATCTAAAAATATGTGACATCAGCATATATATAGCTGTAGATATCGAACATCGTTCTACATGTTTTTTTGGCTGCCAAATGCCAAATACTGTAAAGACTTAATTTTCTAAATGTAGAAGTCTGTTGAAGACATTCGCTTGGCTTAAACGACACTGTAATTAAATCCACAACAGTAAAGGACATTTATCAGTGTTTGTCAAAGTACCACTGAGGCAAGTTATTCTCAATAAATAAAAAGCTTGGCAATTTCCCCCAGTTTATTGCAGTTACTATGAGATGGAAGAAAAAAAACAAACAAAACCTGAAGGCATTTGCAAAACTACTAAAAGCACCTGATCAAATTATCTGTCACAGCTCCCCATGTAGCGGGTACTCAATTTCGGTGGCCTCTATGATATCAACAATTGAATTGATCTTTGGCTCCATATTTGAAGCATGCCTCTGCAAGATGGGTGTATTAACGGAACCCACAATGTAGGCAAAACACACACACACACACACACACACACACACACACACACACACACACACACACACACACACACAGAACATAAGTGATTTACATGCTGCCCATGAAAGTTTTGTGCCACGAACAAAACCGACTGTCTGGTCCATTCAAACAGGAGATTCGGCACAAGCAAGCACAAACTCACACGACTTCATAAGTAGACACGTAGACACAAATGTGCAAGCACACGCACACCTTTTCTCAAATTGAAAGCTCATTGCTTCTCTTCTGTGAGGGGCATTATAACTTTGTAGCTGTGCCAACAGACAGCCCCTCTTTCAGAGAGTCAGCCAGACCCTGAAAGAGACCAGCTAACAATGACTTCAAGAAAACACCAGCTTATCAGTCAGTTGTGTAGAAAAGTCTGGCCTAATTCCAATAAAGTTTAAATGTTTTTAATGGTGAAGGTTAGCCTCAAAATTGTGAAGATACGAATGATGATTGAAGAGAATATGCCAAGCTCATTTTAATCGTTCATAATTAGATATAATTCATGGCTATAATTATTGGGGAGTGACTCATTAAAACAGAAAGTTAAAAAAAAAAAAACTTCTATACACAGATGATGGGTATAAAGAGATAAACAACGACGCAAACTTTGGTCATGTGTATATTTTCACATATCAATGACTTATTTATCTGTATACATCTGAATCCAGAAGCACGCTCAGACACACACAGAGTGCCACACAAAGAGGGAAGTGAGCGCTTGCTGAAAGCTAAATTGAAACATCTTGCAGTCATGATGCCATGACTCGCCATTGTTTCCTGGCCCAAAGAGTTGTAGCAGGAGAATGGGAGAAGTGAGAGGAGATGGAGGAACAAGGGGGAGAAAGGAGGACCTTTCCACCCATTGGCAGGGGAAAGCGAGAGGAGACTGATATTAGGCGGTCTGTTTTGAAAACTTGTGGACACCCCCTTTGCATATGCTCTCTCTTTCTCTCTCTCTCTCTCTCTCTCTCTCTCTCTCTCTCTCTCTCTCTCTCTCTCTCTCTCTCTCCCAGATTTTTGTCCTCCCAGCATATATGACTTGCTTATGAAAAAAAATGTTTTTCCCCAGAATCAATTGATTTAG